>JAQZBX010006528.1:0-15330 GCA_029593785.1 Cabassous unicinctus | reverse complement strand
TGTTCGCCTAATCACCTACAGCTGACCTTGTGGAGGAACCAGGAGCTAAGCCCGGAGAGAAACGCAGCCCCGGGAAGAGAGGAATCTAAGAAGCCTGAACCCTGGGCAAATGTCGGCAGCTGTCTTGCTCCAACATGTGACATTGGACTTTGGTGAGGGAAGAAACTTATGCTTTATGGCCTGGTATCTGTGGACTTCCACCCCAAATAAATACCCTTTATAAAGACCAACTCATTTTTGGTATTTCACATTAGCACTCCTTTGGCTGACTAATACACAAGGACAGGAAAATCTCATTCATTAACATAGCGTTAGTTTTTTTTACCTGTATTGATTTTATTTTAAAATTAATTAAAAAAAAAAGATAATTGAAATATTTGCAGCACAATCCCCACCCCCTTCCAACCCCGGCCCCCAACCCGCCCCCGCAGAATGGCTTAAGACATTAACCTTTCTGTCAATACACGGACCTCACTCCCACTTCCTGAAGATGTACAACCTGACTTTAATTTGTCGTGTGATGGTCAGTTCATGCCTGTTGAGTGTGCAGTAAAATTCTGGGCACAAAGTCAGTCTTTCAAGTTTATAATCTGGTTGGGGGAGATATATCTTGGGATTCTGGATAAAATATCAGCAAATTAAATATGGTACTATACAACAAATGATAGCAAATCATCCAAAGTTGGGTGTATCCAAGAGTGCAAGAGTGGTTTAACAATACAAAACCTATTAATGTTATTCCTCACAATAAAACATTAAATAAAAATCATATGATCCAGTCAGTCAATTCAGGAAAATAACATGATAAAATTCACTCGTTTATGAAAAACAAAAACTCTTAACAAATTAAAACAAAAGAGAACTTCTTTAACTTGATAAAGAATATCTACTCAAAACTTTCAGCAAACACCATTCTTAATGAGGAAACATTAAAGGCATTCCCTTTAAAATCAGGGACAAGTCAAACATAATCTATTAGTCATTTGTAGTCAGCACTGTATTAGTGGTTCTGGGCAGCTTAGCAGGATGAGAAAAACACAGGCATAATATTTGGGAAGGAAGAAACAACATTATTCACAGATGATTATTATTATCTACATAGAAAACCCAAAATAATCTATGTATTAATTACAAGAAATTATTAGAAATGTTGGCAGGGTGGCTGGCTATAAAACAAAAATGTAAAAATCAACCACATCTCCATATACCTGTAACAGAAAGTAAGAAAATGTAATTAAAAAATAATTGTGGTAGAATACTATCCATCCTCTTAAAAACTTTTACTCCTTCCATAACAGAATTTTATCTAGGCATGTGCCCACCTAGGTAGAGATTATATTTCTAAGCTTGCTTTGCAGTTAAGCATGACCTGTGACCATTGGTATAGACCAATAAATGTAAGCAAATGTGCAACATTCTGATCCTCTTTAAATTATAATTCTCTTACTCTAGACTCTAGATTTCTGTTCTTTTCCCCCTTCTCTTGGCTGGAATGCAGATAAAGAAATGACCCAACTTCAACTTTGCAAACAAAGAGAAAACCCTATGGGTTGGTGAAGTAACAAAAGAGAAGGAATCTGGTTCCCTTGGACAGACAGAGCAGAGCCACCCCACCAGCATGGACCACTCACCTTTGAAAATTAGAGAAAAGTAAACTACCTTATTTAAGCCACTATATTTTAGGGATTTTTCATTACAGGAGCCTAGCCTGTGCATTAAACTTGTACATTTACAATAACAAACAAGACTATAACATATCCAGCAATATAGCTAACAAAAATGTGCAAGATTGATATGGAGAAAATTATACAACTTTACTGAATGCCAGTAAAGTAAATATAAATGAGTGAAAATATATACAATATTCTTGGATAAAATACCCAACATCAAAAAGATCTCCATTTTCCTCAAATTAATCTATAGATTCAATGCAATCTTGATCAAATATCCACCAAGAAGTTCAGAAAGTTGACAAGATAGTTATAAAATGTACATGCAAGAGAAAAGATCCTAAATAGCCAAGATACGTCTAAAGAAAAAATAAAGGGGGAGTGGGTGTAACTCAGTGGTTAAGCCCCTGCTTCCCATGTATGAGGTCCTGCGTTCAATCCCCAGTACCTCCTTAAAAAAAAAAGGTAAAGTGACTTGTCCTCTCTAATATATTTTTAAAAACTCATTATAAAGTTAAAATATGAAAATTATGGCAATGTGGTACTTGTGTAGGGATAGACAAATGAAAGGGAAGAACAGATAATGCTGAAAAACAGACTCATGTATACATGAAAATTACATGTCAGAGTTTCTCAAGGGTGACAATATTGACATTTAGACCAAATAACTCTTTGTTATGGAAGACTCTCTTGTGTACTATAAGATATTTATCAGTATCCCTGGCCTGTACCTACTAGATGCCAGTTGCACTACCCCTTTCAAGATATGACAATCAAAAGTGTCTCCAGACATTACCATATATCCCCTGGGGGGCAAAATTGCCCTCAGTTGAGAACCACTGTGTGTGTATGTGTGTGTGTGTGTGTGTGTGTATCATACATACATACATATGTATGTATCAATGTTCATGCTGGCACAATTGGTTATTCTAATTTTAAAAATTATCATCAATACTACATACAAAAAAATCAACTCTAGATTAAATATGAAGAGTTAAACTTGCATATTTCAGAAGAAACTATGGAGGGAGCTATATGCCTTCAGGGTGAGAAAGAATTTCTTAAGCAAGACACAATATGGATTAACCATAAAAAGAAAGATTGATAAAACTGACTACACTAAAATTAAGAACTTCTGGGACCAATGTCAACAAAATGGTGAGTAGGAAGCTCTAAAATGCTGCCCACTCCCTCCCCGCCCCAAAACACTGAAAAAACAAACAGTAACTGTCAAAATCAATGTTCTCAGAACTCTGGAGGACAAAGTCTACGGTAACCAAGCAAACACTGAATCAAGAAAAGGTATCTTTAGGCAAACAGATGTGGCTCAAGTGGTTGGGCATCCATCTACCATATGGAAGGACCTGGGTTTGGTCCCCAGGACCTCCTGGTAAAATTTTTAAAAAGACAAGCAGGCAAGCCGGGCCCGCACAGATGCGCAGCAAGCCACGCAGTAAGATGATGACGCAACAAAAGACGCAGGCGAGAGCCAAGGCAAGATGCACCAGAAACCAGGAACTGAAGTGGTGCAAGTAACAGAGTTCCTCTCTCCCACATCGGAGGTCCCTAGGATTGAATCCCGGTGAAGCCAGGACGAGAAAAATGAGAAGAGAAGGCAAGAAACAGACACAGAAGCTCACCCAGCAAATGGACACAGATGGCAAGTGGGCGGGGGTTGGGGCACTCATAGAACTATACACCAAAAAAACTAAGTGAATTTAAAAAAAAAAAAGGTATCTTTAAAACAATAAGGAATAAAACAAAAAAACAATAAGAAAGCTTCCTGGCACTTTTATTAGCCCTGCCCCTACCCCCTCCCATGCTTGGTGGGATTCAGTAAGATGACAGCCCACATTTCCAGTGTGGACCCCAAGTTCAAGAGGGAGCAGAGCATACTTCATTTAGAGATTAGTATGTATGAATATCTGTTCTAAACCATCCAGTGGCTATCTGAAGAGCTTGTTTCTGTTTCACCAATTCCAGAACTCACTAGAGGCAGAGAAGCAACAGGCATTACAGCAAAAACACTGCAAGGGAACAATCAAACCACAGCTGCCTGGGGCAAAAGATTATGATTGAGACATATAATAGAGTACTTGGAACCCAGGAGGAAATTTGTGGACAATTTTCTTGGGAAATTGGGGCATTGGAGAGACTATGTATATGCGGAATTTAGAAAGCCACATGAATGCCCAGGGCAAGACACATGCTCAAAAAACACTTGAAAAGCTTTCACCTTAGGCTGATCTCTAGGCTCAGTGCAACCAGGTTACACAGTGAAAGAGCCCTGGCACAGAGCCAAATGCCAAGGTCTGGAAGAGGTGTTCTTTTTCCTTTTTTAGCTCCTGACATTCAAGTAAATCTCTATAATAATGAGCTGAATACCACAGATGACAAGGAATACAGTCTTTGAAAAATTAGCTTGGAAAAATCAGTAAACAGATTCTACTATCTTCAACAAGCAAATAAAACAAAAACAAAATGAAAAACCAGCATACCCTGGCAAAGGCAAAGAATCTGACTTACAGAGTTAACACATTATAATACACAAATGTCCAGATTTCAACAAATAATCACAAGGCATATGAAGAAATAGAAAAGATGGACCATTCAAAGGAAAAAATAAAATGACAGAAACCATCCCTGAAGATTCCTAGAAACACACAAATTACCTAAACTGACTCAAGAAGAAAGAGAAATTCTCAACAGACCTATAACAAGAGATTAACTCAGTTAATCAAAAACCTCAAAGAAAAGGCCAAAACTAGAGATTTCACTAGTGAATTCTACCAAATATTCAAAGAAGAATTAACAGCAATCCTTTTCCAAATCTTTCAAAAAATAAAAGTGGAGGGAACAATTCATGACTCATTCTATAAGGCCAGCATTATCCTGATACCAAAGGCAGATAAAGAGATGACAAGAAAAGAAAATTAGAGACCAATTTCCCTTATAACTATAGATGCAAAAATCCCCAACAAAATACTAGCAAACTGATTCTAACAGCATATTTAAAGGATTATATACAATGATCTAGTGGAATTTATCCCAGGAATGAAATGGCAGCTCAATATAAGAAAATCAAACAATGTAACAAACCACATTAATAGAATGTAGGCAAAAAAAAATCCCACATGATAATTTCAATTGATGCAAAAAAAAGGCATTTGACAAAATCCAACACCCATTCAAGATAAAAACACTCAAAAAACTAGGCATAGAAGGGAACTTCCTCTATTTAATAAAGAGCATGTATGGAAAATCTACAGCTAATATCATATTCACTAGTAAAGGACTGAATACTTTCCCCCTGAGATCAGGAAAAGACAAGGATTTACCTACTTTCACCACTAGTATTCAAATTGAACTGGAAGTTCTAGCAACAGCAATTAGGCAAGATGAAGGAGAAGGAGGAGAAGGAGGTAGAAGAGAGGGAAAGGAAAAGGAGAAGAGAAAAAAGAAAAAGAAATAAAAAGGCCTCCAAGTTGGAAAGGAAGAAGTAAAACTATATTTATTTGCAGATGAAATGATTCTATATAGAGAAAACCTCAAAGAATCCAGAAGAAAGCTAATAGAGCTAATAAACAAAGTCAGCAAAGTTTCAGGGTACCAGATCAACACATAAAAGATTTTTGTGCTCCTAAACACCAGCAATGAACAATCCAAAAAGTGAATTAAGAAAACAATTCCATTTACAATAACATCAGAAAGCATAAAATATCTAGGAATAAATTTAGACAAACAGGTGAAAACTACAAAACACTGCTGAAAAAATTTTTTAAAGAAAACCTAGTAAATGGAAAGACATCTATGTTCTTGGATTGGAAGACTTAAACTTGTTAAGAAGTCTATACTAACCAAAGTGAGCTACAGATTCAATACAATCCCAATCAAAATTCCAACAGTTTTTTTTGCAGAAATGGAAAAGCCAATCCTAAAATTCATATAGAAGTGCAAGGGGCCCCAAATAGCTAAAATAATCTTGAAAAAGATGAACAAGTTGGAAGATTTGCACTTTCCAATTTTAAAACTTCCTACAAATTTACATGATACTAGCAGTATCATGCTAGTGTGATACTGGCATGAAGACAGACATATAGACCAATGGAATAGAATTCAGAGTCCAGAAATAAACCCATACATCGATGGCCAACTGATTTTCAACAAAGTTGCCAAGTTCATGCATTGGATAAGAATAGTCTTTTCTACAAATGGTGCAGGTAAAACTGGATGTCTACATTGCAGAAGAGTGAGATTGGACCCCTACCTCATACCACATACAAAAATTAACTGAAAATGGATCAATGACCAAAATACAAGAGCCAAAACCATAACACTCTTAGAAGATAACATAGGGAAAAATCTATTTTCCCTTGGATTTGGCAGTGGATTCATAGATATAATACCAAAAGTATGAACAACAAAAGAAAAAATAGATACATTGGACTTCATCAAATTTAAAAATTTTTTTGCATCAAAGAATGTTATCAAGAAAGTGAGAAGAAAACCTACAGCATGGAAGGAAATAAGGCACATATATATCTGATAAGGATTTAATATGGAGAATTTCTAAAGAACTCCTACATCTCAACAACAAAAAGACAAATAACCCAATTAAAATGGACAAAGGACTTCAATAGACATTCTCCAAAGAAGATATACAAATGGCCAATAAGCACATGAAAAGATGCTCAACATCAGCAGTCATTAGGGAAATGCAAATTGAAACCACAAGATACCACTTCACACCCACTAGAATGGCAATTATTAAAACAGAAAATGGGGAGCCAATGTGGTTCAAGCAGTTAAGCATCTGCTTCCCACATGGGAGGTCCTAGGTTCAATCCCTGGCCCTGGTACCTCAAAACAAAATGAAACAAAAACAAAAAAACAGAGAACAATAAGTATTGATGAGGATGTGGAGAGACAGGAACACTTATTCACTGTTGGAGGGAATGCAGAAAGGAACAGCCACTATGAAGGAACTATTTGGCAGTTTCTAAAGAAGTTGAATATAGACTTGCCACGTGACCCTGCAATACCACTGCTGGATATATACCCAGAAGAACTGAGAGCAATGACACCAACAGACATCTACACACTGATGTTCATATCAACATTATTCACCATTGCCAAAAGTTGGAAACAACCCAGGTGTCCATCAACTGATGAATGGATAAACAAACTGGGGTGTATTCACATGATAGAATATTAACACAGTGGTAAGAAGAAATGAAGTCATAAAGCATATGATATCATGGATAAACCTGGAGGACATTATGTTGAGTGAAGCAAGCCAGACACAAAAGGACAAATACTGTATGATTGCATTACTATGAACCAAATGTATTGTGTAACATATTGTATGATTTAAAAAAAAATTTATATGTATCCAGTACATTTAATTGAGAAATGTGTTTTTATTTATTGTTTATATTTTCAATTATTTAATGTACAAAATAAAGTTTAAAAATGTGAAAATAAAAACCAAAACAGAAAATGGGGAGCCAATGTGGCTCAAACAGTTGAGCACCTGCTTCCCACATGGGAGGTCTCGGGGTCAATCCCTGGCCCCAGTACCTCAAAACAAAACAAAACAAAAACAAAAAACAGAAAACAATAAGTGTTAGCAAGGATTTGGAGAAATTGGAACCCTCTTGCATTGTTGGTGGGAATGTAAAATAGTTCAGCCACTGTGGAAAACAATTTGATGGTTCCTCAATAAGATAAACATGCAATTACCATATGACCCAGCAATTCCACTGCCAGATATAGACCCGAAAGAAATGAAAACAGGAAGTCGAACAGATACTTGTACACCAATGGTCATAGCAGCACTATTCACAATAGCCAAAAGGTGAAAACAGCCCAGGTGTCCATCAATGAATAAATGGATAAACAAAATGTGGAATACACATATAATGGAGTATTATTCGGCCATAGAAAGAAATGAAATTCTGATACATGCTACAACATGGATGAACTCTGGGAACATTATGCTCAGTGAAATAAGCCAGACACAAAGGACAAATATCGTATGATTTCACTCATGTGAAATATCTAGCAGAGGTAAATTCATAGAGACAGAAAATAGATTAGAGGTTATCAGGAGCTGTAAGAAGGAAGGAATGGGGAGTTATTGCTTAATGGGTACAGAGTTTCTGTTAGTGATGATGAAAAAGCTTTGGTAGCACAACCCTGTGGTTGTAATTAATACCACTATACTGAAAGGTATACTTTAAAGTGGTTAAAATGGGAAATTTTGTCTTATGTATGTTACCACAATAAATTTTTTTTTAAAAAGCATTAATAAAACAAAGATCATTAAGTCAAGGGAAAGCAAGGAATTAGAAAAAAGGTGACACCTTTAATATTATCTTGATAACTGATCAAAGACTTCTGGTGTTATGGTTTGCTGGTGATATGTGGTGTACCAGGCATTGAACCACAGGACCTCATACATGTGAAGCAGGTGCTCAACCACTGAGCTCCACCTCTGACACCTTAATTAGACATGTGTTGGGAAAAAAGGATGAGTCAGCTTACTTTTGGATTTCTCCTGAAGTGGTACTACAGCACATGTCTGCTTAGTCTTCTTTATCCTAAAAATTATATATTATCATAAAATCACTTTTATATAAACCCATGGTACATTGACTTGAAAAGATACAATAAAAGACAAGAAGTATACTTTCCATGAAAGTCATTTGTTGAATGACATCACAAGGATATCACTGCCACTAATCCAATCAGAAGCAGATGCAAACCAATCTCAGTTTTTGCTAATAAATTTTACCAGTGGGTGACAGCTATATACCTAACTTTTCCCATAGATTTTTTATCATAACTCTTACTGGTCATGAGTCAGGCAATACTAAGAGGAAGGGAATCACGATTAACAGGGTATCTGGATGTGCCAAATACCAACTATCATTTAATTGTGTACTTTTTACTTATTAATCACGACTGAATTTTGTCAGAATTAATTTTTGTTTGTACTGGAACAGACCTAATAATAAATAGATTAGTAGGGGAAATATGTTATGATTGAATCTGTCATGGGTAAGATGATCCCTCACAAGAATTCCAAATTTCTTATAACTATATTAAACTTTAAAAGACAGCAGCACCTTTCAAATACTCTCTATCTCTAGAATTACTATTTTAGTTATATTTCCACAATGTGGCTTGAAATTCATTGAAAGCTTTTGACCACCGGTAAAGATATTTGAAAACTCATTAGACTTATTAGAGATTTTAAATTAAATCAAATATTTACATTTGGAGAAAAATAAAGAGGGTAAGGGGTTGTACACAAAACGAACAAAAATGAGTACTTCCCTTTTATGCCAAGACTCTTCTTTCACAGGGCGCTGTGCAATATGCAGAGGAGAATAAAGTGCTTGCAGGCAACCGGACATGTTCTCCATAGAACAGCTAAAATAAAGACATGTTTCAAAGGCATAAAAAGGAACAGACATTTATGCTGGCCAAGCACTTCCTACATGTTATATCACTTAGCCACCACTATTCCACTTTATAGATGAAGAAATGTTTGACATAACATGAATAAAATGTATTAAATTATCCTTTGTTGACTTCAGTAAGTTCACACTCAAGTCAATGCAAAATGATTAGAAACAGTTTCACAAACAGCCAAATCGCAAATGAAAAAAACAATAAACCAAAATAGGGTGGAAACAGTAGGAAACGAAATGAAGGCTCAATAGTAAGAGGCAAAATGGGTTTAATACAGAGGGTGCAGTCTAAGCTTTGGATCCTTTTAGATACTCATATGCAGTGAAGGAACGGCAACAAGACTGGCCCACACTGGTCCACAGGCCACACAGGCCATTGCCATAGACAGACCTAAACCCTTACTGACACCTTTCTCCCAGGGCGCTATGACTCACGAAGAAAATGACAAGAGCAGGCTGAGCGTCAGGGCGCAGGTGCATGGGTGTGCCTTACCCTGACTTTCCTTGAAGTAGGTTTTAGATTCACATTTCAAATGATCCCTCTTCTTTCTACATGCTCACCAACACCCTCTTTGATTATTACTATCTACTGTACTAGGAACTCACTATCTTCCATCATCTCTGATTCTGTTTTATTTCAATATAATCTCACTTCAGAAAGGGTAATTTTGATTTTTATATTTTTATAGTTTGAAAATATGTCTTAGAAAATATTTAAAAGGATGGGAAATACTCACTGCATGACATTATTCATTGAAGTATTATATACACAAAGCCAAAAAAGTCAAAACAACTTAAAAGCCCAATAATAGGAAATAGTTAAATAAATTATAGATCCATCAATGAAATATGCCAGTAAAGATGTGTTTGACAACTATACAGTGATATGGAAAATAGTATATATGTAATATTAAGTTTTAAAAGGCAGAATAAAAGTTGTAAGTACACTAAAATCACAACTAAAAAATTTCATGAAGATAGAAAAAGGAGAGTAGATAACACCCAACAATAAAATGGTTATATTGGGATGGGTAGATTATCAATTAACTGTTTTCCCTTTTCCCACAAATTTTCTGCAAAGTTTTTATTTACTTTCATAATTTAGATACAAGTTATCTACAGCTTTTCATTTTTAATATATTCCAATTCTCTATTTACATTACCAGAATTTATTTGAAGAGTACTTAACAAAAACAATACTACTAGTGGAAAACTCAAGAAATATATTGTTAAACTCCAATACTTGCATCCAATGAATAACTAGATGACTTTAAAGTTCATTATGGCAGGAAGATAATATAAATATAAATCCTCCCCTAAAGAAAGTTCCAACTCATAATCCGATAAATGCTTTGTCTTTTTTTTTTTTTTTTGGTGGCAAAGAGAACAAATACTAGACACTCAATGAATATCTGGATAAACAAATGAATAAACCCCAAGCAGAAACAGAATATGAAACTGCCTTATTAATTAATACATAGATCCCTTTGGAGAAAGGGGTTTTCTTTTAATAGATTGTCAATCAGTCTGGTTTATTTATAGGTTTTTGTAATAATGCTTTTAAAAGTCATTGGAACTTTTCTGGCTGGCACATTCATTCCAGGTAGTCATGCAGGCTCTCAAATAGGTTTACACCTCGTTCAGAATCTCCCCTCACAGTACAGAAGTATCAGTCAGACTAGATATGAAACACAAGGTTCTAGACTCAGAGTACAGAGAAACCTGTAAATATTGCAGAGTTAAATTTTAATTTTTTATTTTATTTTATTTTTTGCTAAAAATTCCAGTGCTCTCATGGGCATAACCTAGGCTAGAGCAATAAAGATTTTTAAAAGAAAGTCCTTAAATCTTTTCTGGCAATGTCACTTGAAAACAAGAGATAATCACTAACTTGTCAAATTTAATAAAATTGCTAACTTAGATAAAATAATTAAATCTTTTATGAAAAAAAAATGTAGTAGGCAAGAAATAATTGAATCCATTAGCCAGAAAAACCTTTACATTCAGCAATATTACTACACATAAATATTCAACAAAAGCCTGGAAGATTTACCTGACATTAGGCATCTGAGTATCAGCACATAGCCGTCTTTTATGAACCTCAGATGGAGTTGAATTTGTATTTCTTTGGGAACTTTGCAATCCTGGTAAATATGGCACTTTGACACATTCTTTGAAATCTTTTAAACCAAAAGCTGTAGCATATTCTAATAAAAATATTATCATAATTATATGAATGATTTCTTAAATGTATACTTATTTTACTATATACAAAAATGCATAATAAAATATAGTAAATCAGTCATTTAAGTAAATATTAAGTAACTGAAGTTTATTAACACTTTTTAATTCCTAGTATAGGGACAGTAGAGAAAAGTTAACGAAGGGGTTGATTAAGAATTAGAAAAAGGAAAAAGTAGTTTCACAGATCTTCCACAGTTATCACTGTCCTTTGCCTTCTTTATTTTATTTAATTAAAATCCCCAGAATTTTAGATGCATTCACACTGAAATAGAGTAAAAAGACACTTTCAAGAGTTTTAGATAATCTGTTATTTTGAATCTTCCCACCTTCCTGCTTTTATGTAGATAATCAAGAGGAATAAACATATGATCATCTGAGCTAGCAAAGAGAGGTTAAAAGAAGTCTACTTCAGGCATTAATTTTCATTTTTCTCTCTACGAAAGTCCCCACCAAATCTATAAATAGCAATACTGAAGCATCAGGATTGCTTCTCCTACTGACCTCACACAGCATTGGATAAAATGATTATCAAACTGTTAAAAAAAATTCAAAATGAACGCAGTAAATGGAAAAAGAAGATTAAGTGGTAAAAGTTTTGGGTAAGCTTTAAACAGAATTATTCTTTAGGCTTATGCTCTACTAAGCAAGTCTAGCACAGCAACAAAAATAGTCTTTAATGGGGCTAAAATTATCATAGTAAATGTTTAAAATGCTCTTATTCAGCCTTCGATATTTTCTTTGACTAGTGTCTGCTAGTCAAAAGATATTTGGATTCTCTTTTCACCATTTAGATTTGGGGGTAAGGGAGGGTGGATTAAACTGGTGTTTTCTGAGTATCTTCAATGGGAACTTGATGAGAAAGTTGAAAAAAATTTATAGCAACACACTCAAAACGAGGGGATGAAAGAGTTGAGTAGTTGAAATTTTGCTGTTTTTAAAAATTATATCTTCAACAATAAAGCTGAAGGTAGAATTCAGAATAAACAAGAAATACCAACAATTATAAGTTGAAATTAAAGGGAAAAGCTATTAATACACACATATGCATGTCAAAAGTTTTCAAACTAGTATTTACTGAGCAACTATAGGATATAAGATACTTTCCACATAATTCACTCAAAAATAAACTTTTAAAAATTGGAATTATTAATACAAAAAGGTATCATTAAAGATTTGGGTTTCAGGTAGAAACCATCTAAGTGTACATCAACATGAATGGATAGACAAAATGTGGTATATACATACAGTGGAATATTTTTCCACCATAAAAATGAATGGAGCTCTTATACATGCCGTGACATGTATAAGAACCCTGGAAACATGCTGGGTGAAATAAGCAAGGCATATAAGGATGAATACTGTATGGTTCCACTAAGATAAAATATCTAGAATAAGCAAATTTGTAGAGACAGAAAGTATATTAGAGGTTAATAGGGGCTGGGGGAAAGGCGGAATGGGGAGTTACTTCTTAATGGGTACAGAGTTTTCATTTGGGGTGATGACAAAGATTTGGTAATGGATGGAGGTGATAGTAACATCACATTGTGAATGTAATTAATGCCACTGAAATGTACAACTGAAAATGGTTAAAATAGCAAATATATATATATTCTACCATAATAAAAAATAGATTTGGGTTTTTCAAATATAAAAACCAACTTGAGATATTGAAAAACAAACACTATTTATGAAAAGTAGTATGATCCAACAGAGATAGCACTGCACTGAATATCAAGAGAAGTAGTTTTTAAAATTTTGCTTCTGAGTCACAGAATTACATTAATTACTTTTGATCTGTTTCCATTTTTCTATAAACTTAAAATATTATCTTTATAGAAATGTCATACAAATTATAAAATGTCTTTTGACTGCTTAAAATATACATGTAATTTATACGTATATTTTCTGGGGCAGGCAATAAAGAACTCACTCAAAACAAAACCATTTCTACATTTTCTTAAAATAAAAATAAAAATGAAGTTACCTTTCCTTATCTTTTGTGTTTCTAAAACTGCTTTCTTCCAACTACTCTCAAAAAGAAAACAACCATCAAGAGAACTTCTAGTGACTTTAGACGTCTTAAATTTGATTTCAGGAGATAGCACTGACATATTTTCCTCTTCTTTCAACAGTGCTGATGAAAGTGAGATGCTGCTCCAGACACCGGAAACAAAAGACAAAGAAAACAAAGCTTTTCAGAGATAAACATTTTTTTCTAACTTGTTTTCCACACTGCAGATTAAATACTAACATAGGTTTATACGAAAAGTTTACTAATAACCCTAAATACATATTCTTCGGATTTTAAAAAAGAGACCTTAAAAAGATAGGAGTGGGGCTGTGGCCCTTGGTCAAGCAAGAGTGAGGATTGAGGAGCTTGTATTTGACCTTCGCGAAAGGTGCCAACCAGGTAGTGCAGCGGGAGGAGAGGGAGAAGCTGCTTTTGTATGAGTAGGTGTCAGGAGACTGAGGGACCTAACGATAGGGTCTAAGATGCTGAGGCATAATGACAGTGGGGAAAAAAAGGCCCCATTTTATTTTAATTCACTGCCGTCAAATATTGTAAAATGAGACAATGAGATAAAAATGAAAGAGAAAAAGTCTTTAGATTTGATGATGCCATTTGGGGTCTGCTATGAAATGGCAGAGTTGAGAGTTAAAGGTGAAGGTGGACCCCAGAGGGTCATGGACTAAAGAGTGGGGTGAGGTGCACCAGGAAATTCAGTCAGGGCGAGCAAGGAGAGAATCACCACCTCTGCATAATGCCACAGGCCCACTTGGTATTCTCCCAGGAAGCCTGCCAAGCCCTCTTCTGGCCCTGGCCCGCCCTCCTTCCCTGCCCCAGGGCTCAGAAGCTCACTGCTTCCTGTTATTCTGGAAAGCTGCTACCACCCTCTCTATTCTTGGAGTTGATCCTCCTTCCAAGCAAGCAAGAAAGAAGGGTGGCTCATTCTTTTTTTTTTTTTTCCCTTGGCTCATTCTTAAAAGCCATTTCCTTATAAGTCTTAAAACGAATCTTAGAATCACGACCCATGATCCATTCCCTGCCTCCATTCTAAGACCTTTCTCCTCCATTTGTAGTTAAAGATACCTAGTTTTCTTTCTCCTTCAAGGCAGGTCCTCCTCTTCCTCTTAGATGTCCCTCTTCCAGCACAGAAGAGGCAGAGACTAACAAGAAATGCCTCCCACACTCCTGTGGATATTGGCATTTCTGAACACTCTAGATGGATGGTATATCAAAGAATAGTCCTCTTGGAACATTACATCAACCAGGTGGAGAGAAATTTTTCTTAAAACTGAATGCTTTTTAAAAAAAACTCACATGATAAATATGTGAGGGTTAGTTATTCTATTCTCTCCAAGCTTTTGTGTGTTTGAAGATTTCCTTAATAAAAACTGTTTAAAAAATAGCCCACAGTGGCAGGAATGTATAAGGAATATGCTGAAATAATGAAAAGCCAAATGTTTTTGATCGATGTTTCCTGGAAACATGGTCACAACCTAATTCTAGTGGAAAGAAAAAAATTAAGGATACTTTATAGGACTAATAAAAGGGCCGATAAAAAAAACAAAGCCACCCATATAGGAAGAGATAATAAAAACAACAAAGTACATATGTTCTGGGGCAGGCAATAAAGAATTCACTCAAAACAAATGCTTTCTCACAGTAAAGAGAATTGGTGTTGAGATGACCTAATTGTTTAAAACTAATACTTATAAACTAACTACTATATTTTCAAGGTACCCTGAAAATATTTGAACCGTTTTTGTATTATTTTCCAAATATTTTAAATTAAGATTTTATTTTTATCACCTAGTTTAGAACTAGAAGGAAATGTTAAAATAAATGTGTGTTCATTTATTCATTATTCACCCATCCATCCATTCATTCATTTAACAAAATTTTGTTGGATGTTAATCATATGTCAGACACTTGA
>JAQZBX010006527.1:14463-53021 GCA_029593785.1 Cabassous unicinctus | reverse complement strand
CGCGAGCCGGCCTGCCGTCACAAAGAGGCGCCCGGGAAGCGAACCCGGGGCCTCTCATATGGTAAACGGGGGCTCTATCCATTGCGCCACACCCGCTTCCTGCCGTGAGGTTGCTGCATCAGCCCACCGCACCGCTCAGGCCGGCGTGCCCTCACAAGGAGGCCTCGGAACGCGAACCTGGGCCTCCCACATGGTAAACGGGGGCTCTATCCACTGAGCCACACCCGCTTCCCTGTGTAACAGTTTTTGACTTAAAGTCTATTTTATCTGATTTTAGTATAGCTACCCCAGCTCTCTTTTGGTTTCTAATTGCATGGAGTATTTTTGCCCCATTCTTTTCACTTTAAGTCTACTTGTGTCTCTGAATTTAAGGTGAGTCTCTTGAAAACAGCATATAGTTGAGTCATGCTTTTTTATCCATTCTACCAATATCTGCCTTTTGACTAGAGAATTTTATCCGTTTACACTTAAAATAACTACTGACTTTTTTTGCCCCTCAATTCTTTCATTACTGCCTATTTTCGTATTTATTTGATATTTTGTAGTGAACCATTTTGAGAAGCTTCTCATTTCCTTTTTGTATATTTTTCAGATATTTTCTCTGTGGTTATTTTGGGGCTTATATTTAACATCCTAAATCTTTAACAATCATGTTTGGTTTCCTACATTCTTTTTTATTGCTGAATAGTAATCCATTGTATAGACATACCGCATTTTTGTTATTCATTCATCATTTAATAATGGGTTGTTCCCATTATTAATAGCTTTTAAGCTATTATGAGTGATGCTACTGTGAACATTCATTTAGTTTATGTGGAGATATGTTTTCATTTCTCTTGTGTATATGTTTAGGAGTGGAAGTGTTGGGTCATACAGTAACTCTATGTTTAACATTTTGAGGAACTGCCAAACTAGTTTCCAAAGTGGTTATACTATTTGACATTTCCATCAGCAATGTAAGAGTGTTTAAATTTCTCTACATCCCTGCCAATTTTTTTTTTTTTTTTTTTAATGCTGTCATTTTGATTATAGTCATCCTAATGGGTGCGATGCAGTATTCTATTGTGGTTTTGATTTGCATTTCCCTAATGAACTACTGATGCTGAACAGCTTTTCATGAGCTTATAGGATCAGTTTCTTAACAGTTCATGGTCTAGCTTCAGCTCTGCAAGGTGAAAAAATCCTATCACATTTTTTCATTTAAACAGTCATGGGGGGAGCAGATGTGGCTTAAGTGGTTGAGCGCCTGTCTCCCACATGGGAGGTCCCAGGTTTAGTTCCCAGTGCCTCCTAAGAAAACAAGACAAAAAACAAACAAGCAAAACGAATGGAAAAACCAATTCAGGGAAGCCGATGTGGCTCAGTGGTTGAGTGCTGGCTTCCCACTTATGAGGTCCTGGGTTCAATCCCTGATACCTCAAAACAAACAAACAAACAGTCCTGGGTTTTGTAGTATGACTTAAGTAATGTGACGGGTCGTGAGTCAAAAGAAAAATTATATAAACTCTTTGTACGAAGTTCAGAAGCAACCAAGTTCTAAGGAATTAATTGTCCATAGCATTCAAATCCCCAAACAATTATATATAAACTACAGTGAAAATTTATTGATTTGAGAAAAATTCCTGCCTTAATATTTGTTGATTTTAAGCATTAGGGAGAATAGATTTCTTCAGAAGATCAAACTTGTGATTTGAAAATTGATTGGTGAATATAGAATTAGTTATTAGGAATAGGGTTTGTCAAATGGCATCTGCTTTAAGTTAACCAAGCCTGCTGTGTTTTCCAATGTTAAGATTACACTGGCTCAGTAACTGGGAGAAGCCACAATTTACAGAATATATACACTGTTGCTCTCAAGCACACTTTTTATATAGTCCTGAGTGGTTATCAGAAATCACTGACTATCATCTTTTGTGCTCTAATTTAAGACACATTGAGAAACAAGGGATTTGGAATTGAAAAATCTAGTATTCAAATCCTAGCCCTTGTCTTAAGATTTATACAGATCATTTAACTCTGGTTTCCTTTCTACTTCCTTTAAAAATTATTTTTAATTATGTGAAGAGAAACCACCTTAGTGCTCCTCCCAATCCTACCATCCACTTACACTTAACTCCAGAGGTAAACAAATTTTGTTTCCTTTGCTTTAACAATTTTATATATATTTCTAATATATATTTCTAAGCAATTCATTAAAAAAAAAGGGGGGGCACTTAAAGCATTCATATAAATATGTGAACATATATGAAAAGAGTATTGCAATGAATCTCTGCTCCCCACCTATATATCTATATTTATATCTATTATCTATATCTACCCCTTATCTGTACATTAATTTGGCCTGCTTTTAAACTTCTTAACTATGTACAGAAAATATTATTATAGGAAAACATAGCTGACACTCAAATTTTTTGTTAATTCTCTTAAGGATGAAAATCTCAGAAAGATTATTCAAGGCTTAGGTATTTTCATAAAGGTTACCCATAGTAATAAAATCAACAGACTTTTATCCTTATTTGACTTGACTTATTGGCAATATCTGACATGGCTTATCATTTTCTCCTTAAAATATCATTTCCTTTGCTTTTATGTCTCCATTCTCTCCTGTATTTCTTCTTTTTATCTCTCTGGCTGTTATTCTAAGTTTCATTTGTGGGTTCCTTTTCTTCCACTCCCCAGTTAAATGTAAGAATTCCCCATATAATCTGAGTAATCTTGTATAGCTTCAGCTCAACTATCACTTAAATGGTGATCTTGGATTTTTTATAGAGCGATCAAACTCAACAAGTCTAAAAGTGAATTCATCCTTTCTCTCATGTCCTCTCTACTTCCTAATTTCTAATTGTCAAAATCCTGCTCTGGTCTTTCATTCTATCTGCCTCCTTCCACAACCAAACCAATGAAGTTCTTCACATTAGCTATCTCTTCAACCTCTCTTAAAAATATTCCTTCTCTTTTCTATTTCCTATGCCTTGCTGGTATCTCCTATCAGTTAAATAAGTACTCTAGGCCAGAATAGAGATGCTCACATAATTTCTCCTTTTTCCTTTTCCCTAGCTACTCATTAATCCCAGGTTTATAGAAAAAATATTAGTTGAAAAGAGAAAATAATATGATTGAATACTATAAATAAAAATTATAGCTATGGTAGATGTCTAATAACAATTTCAAAATCATCTAATATTCAACCATGTCCCATTAACATAAATGGAATTCATTTTAAGAACCCAAAGATCCAAATGACTCAGCCCGAATTTACTTTCTTTGGACAACCATTCAAGACACGGCCCTTGGTAAGAGTGAAAGTATAATTTACAACTCCTGAATAATAACAAACAAGAAAAGTAAAATATGTTAGGAGCAAAATACTCTTCTTATGGTAAAATTTCAAAAACTAAATAAACAGCACTTACTGTGTACTGTGGTCTAAATATGTGATTACTCGGTCTCCTTCTTCTTCTAAACGTTTACTTACATGGTTAAGATATTCTGGAACCTTTCAAACAAAACATTTAAATACGTCATTAAAAAAAAACATACCTGAAGTTACCAAAAAAGCTGAAATATCTGGTTTTACTTATAAAACAAAACAAAAAAGAAAAGAATATATGTTCGAGCCAAATATTGAAACAGCTTAACTTGGGAAGAGGAATACACAGTAGAAAGTTTCCTTAATTTTAATTTTAGACTAAAATTAACCTCCGGAATTAATACAATGGTACCATTTCATTCTTGTGCCTTGTTACAATGAAGCTCCAGGAGCAGGTGAGCAATCAGCACCTGGGCTGGAAGGTATAGAACCTTAATGGCAATTCCTCTCGCATGCAAGCGGTCAGCAAGAAAAGTTAATCAGCAGGCAGGCTGTTCATTTGTGGACTCTATACAACGTAACTTCAAGAGATCTCAAAATACATTTCACATTTCAAGTGGCAAAGGGACTTCTGCTATTACCTGAGAACACAGGAAACTTTCTATGAAACCGGACTTTAAGGGTCTTGATCTGGATGGTGGGAGCCATGTCAAGTATCTGACATAAAACTTCCTTTCCAAAATCAGGATTAAGGAATTAGTGGTTGGGGTCCATTCTGAGCAGTAAACAAGTGACATGTGGATGACTAATCCATAGGGGCTTCCTTTAGGAGGACCACCTAAAGGAAACTGTCATTATTATTATCATTATTTGTATTATTAGTACATGTTTTATTTCACATAGCATTTTTTGGGTATTTTTTTCCAATGCGTTTCACAGATGAAAATATGTGATAAGTTGGATTTATCTTTAATATTTAGAATTTATTTTTTTATCCTTTTCTTGGACTTGAATTCTTTTACATATTTCAGAAACTACCTTACTGGCTGGCTTTTTATTTGGGGTGTGTGTTGAGGGGAGAAGGGGCAATAAAATATTTAAATTCTTATTATCATAAGAATGAACCTCTTTACTAGGGATTTCAAGTAGATGTAGCCTTTAGAAGATTTTCAATAAAATGTTTGTGTGTTTGAAAAGACAATTAGAAATTAACACCTAGGTACACATCTATGGAAATAAAATAAGGCAATTCAGAAACATTTCATAATCTTACCTCTCTTTCTTGCATTAATCTTTGGCCTTCTGCAGCATATAAACAATTAGTTTCTTCCAAAAATTTCCGTTCAAATGAATCTTTATACACCTAAGAAATGAGCAGAATTACTTACCAGTTGCTGTAATGAAACCTATCTCTTGTGGTGCTAAGGTATCCCTTTTTTTTTTTTGAGGGAGCACCTCTGTAGTTACCTGTATTGACAAGCTGTCAGAAACAACCATTCAACCGCTAATACCTCTACAGGCAGATTTAGCTGAACAATGTGGCATCCCTACCATCCATTTGTATTTCCTTTCTATGAAACTGCTGCTTCAGGTCCTCTGGCATTTTCCTATGGAATGTTGGGTCTATGTCTATTGAAGCTCCTTATATACTAAAGAATCTGGCCCTTTTTCTTTTATATGTGTTACAAACTTTTTTTCCAATTTGTAATCTATATTTTGCCTTTGTTTATGATATTTTCTTCCATGAAGAAATTTGCGTTTTCATGTAGCCAAATTTATCAGTCTTTTACTCTCTGGCTCCTGGTTTAGTGTTAACCTCTCAGAGATTAAAAAGAAAAACAAATGCGAATATTCTTGCTGTCCTGATTTTGTGATAATCAGGGTAGGCTAAACATTAATTATATTATAAAACCATGCATTATATTAAAAACCATGCATGTGTCCCCAGACCTAGTTTTTCTCCCTAGGTCTGGTTTTTAGAATGCCGGTGATAAACTAAGCCTGATTTATTACATGACCATTGGGGATGGGGGGGCGGTAAAAATGGATAAAAGTAAATAAATAAAAAATGTATATGGCAGTAAGATACAGGCTATAGTTAGTAGTAATACTTTGATGATGCTCTCTCATGATTTGTTAACAAATGTTTCACAACAATGCAGGGTGTTTGTGTGGGGGGGGTGATGTGTGGGAGCCCTGTATGATGCTAAGCATTCTTGTTTTGTAGGTTTGCAATGTTTACTGAACCCTTATAGTTTATGTATGTTCATGTATGAATGATATACTTCAATAAATTGTTTAAAAAAAAAGAAAAAAGAAAAACATAAATTCCCACAATTCCAACAAACACTTTTTTTTCCTTATAGGTAAAAATTGTACATTTTGAATGATACATTTACCTGAAGATCAGAGAGCATACTCAGCAGACTTCGCAATAAGCTTCTATCCACAGCTTCGCCGTTTCTCTCTCGTTCAATTAATAGAAGAATTCCATCAATAGTTTTACTCTGAACCATTTTATCACTAACAATATGGTTTCTAAATAGTTCTAATCCCATATCCCTGCACAAATAAAAAACAAAACTATATTTTAGTTTCACTTTTTAGAAGTTTTAGGTGAAGCTCCAGCTACATTATTTCATATCATCAAAATATATTAAACTGCTAATTCTTTAAACCCATGTGGTCAAGAAATTCCTTTTTTTTTTTTGGCCAGTCTAGTATGCCTTATATTTCCTTCCTTAAACAAGACTGTCATATTTTCCTGGAGTAGGTCAGGCAAACTGTTACAAGTAGAATTAATGAGACATTATTAGATCATGCATGTCACTGAAAATTAAATCTATATTATAAAAATCTGATTGTTTTTAGCCTAGGATTCACATCATTCTCCTTGGGTGAACAATTAAAGATGCTAAAGGGGGAGTGGGTATAGCTCAGTGGTAGAGCACCTGATTAGCATGTACAAGGTCCTGGGTTCAATCCCCAGTATCTAAAAGAGATGCAAAAGGCTTTTAGAAATCACTGTTTTCTACTCCTGTTCTACTTGCTTTTTTCTGCTTCTTTTACTAGCCTTTTTTTCCCCCAGTCTGTTATCCCCTCTACTCGTGCTCTCTCATCCAGCAACTTTTCTTTTTCCTTTTCCAGATCACTTGGTATTCTCCCCTATATGTGGTCCTTTCATTAGAGAATGCATTTTGAAAGGGGACTTTAAGAGCTCATAATGAAAGCGGATGTGGTTCAAGTGGTTGGGCGCCTGCCTCCCACATGGGAGGGCCCGGGTTCAGTTCCTGGTGCCTCCTGAAAAAACAAAACAAAACCACAAGCAAAACAAACAAAAACCCAACTCAGGGTAGCCAATGTGGCTCAGTGGTTGAGCACTGGCTTCCCACACACAAGGTCCCAGTTCAATCCCCAGCCCCTGGTACCTCAAAAAAAAAAAAGAGCTCATCATACTGCCTCAGCTCATTAACAAAAATAATTAATAATATATATGTTTTTAAATTTAGGAAGATAATTCAGCTCTCAGAGTTACTGTCCACAAAAATCTGATATCACTTCGTGCTTTGCTTTAAAACTTCTGCTAGATCCCTAATTGCCTATCTCTTTATTAAGAGATAATAAAGAGATAAGAGGTGTAAAAAATGCAGATGCCTGGGGTACCAACCAAATATACTAAATTGGCATCTCAGGGACAGGGTGGTTTGGGGAAGGGGCATCAGTAGTTGTAAGGTATTTAGTCATATAAAGGATTCTTGGGCATTACATCTATACTTAAGAAACCAATTCTTAGAAAGCTAGATTTCCCACATACTGTACACTGCAATCACAACAAACCTCATGTTCCCTCAACATGCCACATGCTGTGATCTTTCATGTACTTCAAAATACAACCCACACATCACAATACAGAGACAACAAAGTATAGTGGTAAAACATGCAGGCTCTGGAGCCAGACTGCCTGGGTTTAAATCCTGGCTCTACTACTTGCTAGCTGTATAACTTTGTGCATGGAACTTGATTTCTCTGTGCCTCCTATTTCTTAATTGTAAACTGGGGATATTAATGTAAACTTGTAAAGTGGGGATTAAATGTATTAATTTATACCTGCAAAACATTTTTTTAGGAGGTACCAAGGATTGAACCCAGGACATTGTACATGAGAAGCAGGTGCTCAACCACACTGAGCTACATCCACTCTCCAGTGAGGGTTGGTTTTTTCATTTGTTGGTTTGTTTTTCTTTTAGAAGGTACTGGGGATTGAACCTGGGACCTTGTACATGGGAAGCAGGTGCTCAACCACTTGAGCTACATGAACTCCCCTCAGTAAAACATTTAAAACACTGTCAGGCAGGTAATCAGTGTTTGGTAAATGTTACTTTTCTACCTTAATAAGACCTTCCGTTCATTGACCTCTGCAGTTTTCCCCAATCTCTCAGTCTCCTTCACTTCCATCCATACCTACAGTTTAGAATTCATGACCCATCACTTCAAGCATTCTCACATCAACACCCCTAACACCCCCTGCTTCCCTGTCCTTCTGCCATCAACTATCCCTACCCTAGCAAAGCCCTAACTATGGGTTAATTCAGTTACCTGCTTCTTCCTTTCTATGTCCAGGATGCTTCTAAAGGAATATCACACAATCACATGGCTAGGTTCCACCCTCCACTGATCTCTCATTACTGCAGGGTGATCTTCATGTGCCTGGACACATGTGCCTGGACAGTGCCCCTTTCTTTTCCCCTCATGCCCATTCCACAAGGCAGCTCTTCATTGTATAGGGCTATTCCCTGTATTGTAGGACACTTAGCATCACTGGCCCTAAACTCTAAATACTAATTGTTTCACTTCAATCATTGGGGCACTACTGACTCCCACATCTTTCCCTGTCTCCCCAGGCCACATCTCTCTTCTGAGATATTTCAAATTCATCAAGTTCAAATTCAATTTATTATCTTCACCCCCAAAATATACTCCACATTCTCCTAACGGCTCTGTATCTATGAACACTACCAGTATCCAACCAGGTGTCAAATTAAAAATCCTAGGAGTCAGCCTAGGCTCCTGCTCCCTCAAGTTTTACATTCAAGTACACACCAAGACTCCTTATTTTTAATTATTGTTTAAATATTCTTTTCTCTATCCTTACTGAAAAATCTCTCAATTCTTGCCTAGATAATTGTAACAGCTTTAAAATCTGGCTCTCTGCCAGCAGCCCTGCTCTATATCTACCCTCTATATTGCTGCTACAATGATCTTCCTAAAATATAAATCTCATCATGTCACTTTCAGTTTATTTTTTATTTATTTTTTTTTTTAAAGATTTATTTATTTTATTTATTTATCCCCCCCTTGCTGCCCGTGCCGCCGCGTCCACTCGCCGCGCGCCCTCCCCGCGTCCGCCCACCTCCCCCCTGCTGTGAGGTCCCGCCGCATCAGCCCACGGCGCCGCGCAAGCCGGGGCCTCTCATATGGTGAACGGGCGCCCCACCCACTGCGCCACACCCGCCTCCCGCCGCGAGGCCGCTGCATCAGCCCACCGCACCGCTCAGGCCGGCGTGCCCTCACAAGGAGGCCTCGGGACGCGAACCCGGGCCTCCCACATGGCAAACGGGGGCTCCATCCACCGAGCCACACCCGCCTCCCCTCACTTTCAGTTTAAAACCTTTCAGTGGTTACCCACCAACAGCATTCAGGATATCTCAGTTTTATTTCCTTTGACTCTTCCACAGACAAGGCATATTGCATTCATACTGAGGCCTTGCCTTTTCCACAGCAGATGATACCTTCCCTTTGACGATATTGTACCCTTTTCTTTACATGTCTCTTTCTTTCTCACCTACTTAAGTATCCCTGCTTATTCTTCAAAACTTAGATCAAGGTTCACCCTCACCCTTTCTTCCTCTCCCAGTTCTCATCCTTGCTCCAAAGATGAGTTAAGTGCATTACTCATGCACACTGATATCAAAATTCTTATTATACTGCCATTTTTAGATTTTCTGCCCATTGCACTGGACTGCAAGTGGTATAACTTATTTTCCATGACAAACTGTTTATACATTAAGAGCTCAGACTCTGTAGCTAGACAGCTTAGGGCAGAATTTTAGCTCTGCCACTTATCAGCAATCTAGAGCAAGTTATTTATAACCTTCTCTGAGCCTCGGTTTCTTCATCTATAATGATTCTCCCTTAAAGAGCTATTCTAAGGATTCATTAAGTTAGCATATGTTAAAGCACTGAAAGCCTTGCACAGAGTAAATGCCATACAAACTCCTATTATTACTACTTGTATCATCTTTATCGTTTCTCTGAATATAGGGGTATATCTTTTCTCTACAGTGTCTGCTTTATTGTAGATATTTGTGTGTATCTATTGTGAAATGTCTAGAGTAAAAGGAAAAAAAAGGGGAAATGGTATTAGGGAAGGGGTTTCAGTAAGGAAATTGCCAAAAACTGAATAAATGGCAGGACAAAAAAGGTGTCTATTGGATTTGGTAACCAGGAGACCACTAGTGTCTTAGGTAAGAGCAGTTTCTATGTGCAGAAGGCAGCAGAAATCACATTTTGTTGGGTTAGATTGAATGGGAAAAAAAGCAATGCCTTTTTAAGAACTAAGAACTAAAGGTAATGAAAGACTGCGATCATGTTTGTCTTTAAATGGGAGAACAAACTTCTATATAAACAGGGTACAAGAAAAACTAAAGAGGAAGACTAAAAATATAAGATTTTGTTTAAAGTCAAACAGGGCTTTTAGGAGGAAGATGGACAGGAAAGGGCACATCATGTCTCCCAAGCCTGAGCAGACCCTAAATCACTGGCACTTAGGAAGAAACGCAAGGATGGGGAGTCTCCTGGGGGAAGTTAGCTCTTGTTCACGGCAAAGACATGAAGGTGGCTTGGCAAGGAGCTGAAGAAGTGGGTGAGTAAAGACTCCCAAGTGCACACTGGGAGACACAGAGTAACATGGGGAGGAGCGTCCTAAAGAGGGGTTTCCAATTTATATAGTCCTTACAAGATGACAAATGATGAGATGCAGATATTTAAATGATAGGTCTTGATATCCTGAAAGAATCTCTGGAAGGTTGTTTCTGTACCCAGGAACCAAGCCCCTCCGTGCCCACTGCTGGTCAGTAGGCCTGACTGAGATGTAGAGGCTCAACACCTATGACTGCAGGCTTTCGTGGCCTCATCAGTTTGTGACTTCTGAGCAGCTGAAAGTTTTCCTCAGTTTTAAACAAAACACTGAAAAGAGCTGTTTTAGGTTTCAACTCAAGTAGTCAAAAAGAACTAAATTAGTCACTAACAATAGACGTAAGCAGTATGTCAATAGCTCCACATTTTTCTGAAGTCTAGAGCTTAGCTGCAGAATTGTTGATTCACAGAGTACTTCTGACTACTTCCACAGTTTGAGACTCCTCAGGACTGACTTCCCTGATACTTTGGTTGTAAAACTCGATTTAAACAGGAGGAAGTAATAGAACTTGCTATTTCCTGTGCACCTTGCTTGCCCCCACTCTACTCCTTTATCCCTCACTGGTTGATAGGAAACATGGACACTTCATGTCTAAGAGATGCATGAATCTTAGATCCAAACATCTTCATTATTGATTTTGGCTGACATAAAACTCAAGAAAAAAAAAGAGACAAATGATTATACACACTTGATCAAAATAACCAGCTGAAGATACCAGACTCACCATATAGAAGGAAGCATGGAATTTTGAAGTACGTAAGTGCGATCCAAAAACAAGAAAATACTTCTAATCATGATCTGTAAATCAGAGAAGAAAATAATTACATAGATCTAAATATATATATATATATAAAAGATTAGACCTCTTTGACTATAGCTAGTATCTCAAATCAAACAATACTTATCTCTTGATGGAAAAATGTTACCCACCAAGGTCCTCATGTTGGATTCTTTTTAAAATTTAATTTTCATCTCTTTTATCCAGTGACTCTGACAGCAGGGATTTAAAAGTACTTAGCCTAAAGTATATTGGTCATTTCCTGACTGATACAGTAATCTTACTAGATTAGGGGTATGCTCTAAACTTTAACTTTACTTACACATATAATTAAAATCTTTCCAACAAGACATTCAACTACTGGATCACAGGGACACATTCATTGTCTATTTACTCTATGAAAAAAAAAATTCAGCATATTTAAATTATTTAAGAAAGCTATTAATAATATATTTTCTCTTAAACAATTATCAGCCAGACCACACTAAAAATTCCTATATGTAAAATCAAATTAGAGTCAATACATCCACAAAGTCTAAGACTTTGGTTTTCTAGCTGCAATAAAGTCCTGGAATTCAGACCTGATTATCAGGAGTAAACTGGAATTAAGGAAAAATTTGGAGACTCATTCAGGAATACTGTTAGGTAAAGATTATGCCTGTCACCATGTCAACTCCCTGTCCAAACAGACCATGTTTCAGCTTACTCTCTGGCCCACACCTTTCTTAGGTGGCTGAAGGAAGACAGATGAGGTATTGTTTTAATTTAAAAGAAAAGAAAAAAAAAGGAAAAAAAGGCTAGATTAAAAGAGGGCAAATACTAGCAGTCCCTTAAATCTCCTGTCTAGCTAAGCTACAGGCTTAATAAGATAAAAGAGGAAGTATATAAAAGGAAACAGAAATAAAAGCAATTGGTTAAAATTCAATGAGGGGTTGCACATATATAAAATCAATATTAATGAAAAAGTTAATAAGCTTACCATTTGTCTGCAATGGTCTTGCCAGCATGTGTTAATCTTCTTTAAAAATAAAACACTATCTAGTGAGTCTGTGCAGAACCTGCTAAGGAAAACTTTAAATATTGGCCAATATAATTTTTGCAATTTTAACCCTTAATTTCAGCTCTCTTCTCCACAGAATACTAGACATCATTTAGTAATCAGAATACTGAAAGACCAGAAGCTCAAACACCATAAATGTGACGTTATATTAATCTCTGCATCTCATTGCCTAATTGTAATGAACCCTGCCTGTAACCCTGTTACACTCAGCTTTCATTCCTTTGACTATAAATATTGTTTTACATCTCTTATTATTCCCTTTCTGTACCCTCTTTTTGCGCTCATTACTCACTTCACTGCCAGATTATTTTCAGATCTCTGTCAGCGAAAACTAAAAACTTGGTCCCTAAGCTCCGTGGAGTGGGGGAGCTGGACCAAAGTCCCTTACTCCACAAAGAGAAGATATTCAACATAATCCCATATCCAAGTTCCTGGAGTCTGTAAATATCCTGGCAGTTGTCTCAATAGTTAGTAGCAGACTGACTATTAATAGCACCAGGGGAATGGCAGCAGGAGCCGGCTAGGTTCCAGAGGGAAAATGGCTGAGATGTAACTTTAACTTGCAGCCCAGATGAAAACTGGTGTTCTACAAAACTGAGATAAAATCTCATTCATGTGAGTGGATATAGCTTAGTGAATGAGTGCCTGCTTCTCATGTACGAGATCCCAGGTTCAACCCCCTGTACCTCAAAAAGACAAAAACAAACAAAAAAACTCAGGTACCAAATTATGAAAACTCTTAAGCTTGACTATTAGAATATATTTTAAAAGAAAGGCTCAAGATATAGTTTACAGGAAAGAGAAACAGAATTTGGACTCCTGGAGTAAGATGTGGCAGTGCCTTGAGCACAATCCTAATGAGGTTAAATTAAATAATCATAGATTTCTCTAAACTGCTTTAGAGGTTACAAAGTACTTTTCACATTCATTCTCCAAGTGCAGGGAGGAGGTATGATTCCCTTTTTACAGATGAACCAGTTTTTTGAAGTAGAAAGAACATGGGCTTTCCTAGGTTTATGTTGATCATCCTGGTTCTGTCCCTGATTAGCTAGCTATATGACCTGGACAACTTAATTTCCCCAGGCAACAGTCTTTTCATGTGTTGCAGACCACCACTATACCTCAGAGCTGTTTGAAGTTATATGAAAAATTCTTAGCAGAGAGAGGAGAAAAAAGTGGCAAGTGTCTTACGTGTAGAAATCAGACAAGTGCAGGAATCTTTGGCAAAGAGAAGTCTGACAGAGGAAGCAGATAAGAAAAGGGCAGAAAACTCGAGAGAAGGATTTTAGGAAGGGAACAAAAAAAATTTAGGAGACTAGTTGAGCGAATTAACTAGCACCAATAAATATGACACCTGTGGGCAATATGGATATTGCAAATAATCAATGCAGAGGTCTATTTCATGCAGTGTTTCATTAAAGTGTAAGATCCAATTTGAAGAATTCATAAATGTTTTTCCTTAAATAGCTCTTTAATATCAATATAGTTTTCAACAAATAATTTTTTGCTATTTCTCAGTAGCAGGAAATGATAAACTAGTACTAAACAGTTTGGTATTTAATAAACTCCAATCTTCTGAACATCAAAATCACTCCCAGATCATATGAAATAACGTGTAGCCAGTGTTGCACACGAGGAGTTTACAGGATGTAAGACAAAGTATATGCTGCCTTCTGGACATACTGAAAGCTTGTCAATAGTTTATTCTTCAGATGGGTTCTCCAACAACCATCCTTTTCTAATTTCAGATTTCAGAATGACAATCCTTTTTCTAATTTCAGAGAATGGTCAACCAAACCTAGTTCAAAGTACTGAAATAGTCTAATAAAGCGAGTTAGGTAAATCTTCAAATAACAACAAAATTCCAACATTAAAAATGCTTATAACATTAAAAAAAAAAAAACACCTATTATATCTTTGACTATAGTGATGTAAGAATCACGTACAAGGGATAAAGAAAGGAAGAAAAACAAAATAACAAAAACAAAAAACGAAAAATAACCTCCAAAAAGAAAGTGCTAATATTGGGATAGAAAAGTGGTAGGTAATATTTTTGGCCCACATTTTTCCTGAATTGGGTTATATCTGCTTTTATAAGTCCAGTAACATAAGCTGGCACCTACAGCTGTGAATAGACCATGAAATAACAATTAGGTATTGTCCATTCCATATTAGTCTTTTAACATTTGACGCCCCCAACCTAAATCAGGTCCCCTTCTTATGATCACTAATAACATTTCCTTTCATAGTACTAATCTAAATTTATGTATTTCTTTTGGTGACTGTTTCATTACTGTCTTCCTAACTAGTTCAAAAAATCCATGAAGGCAGAAACTGTATCTGTTTACTGTTGAATCCATAGTACTAATACAGGGCCAGTTACTAGCTGTGTTGTCTTGGACTTTAGTTTCTTTATCTAAAAAATAGGGTGTATAAAGGTACCCACAACTCAGAGTGTTGTGAGAAGAAAATGAATTAATAAATGCGCAAAGCTTAGAATACCATGTAGGCAAGTGCTCCAAACGTGTTTACTACATATTTGGTCTCAATGATTAAGGGTAAAGGGTCTTTATAAACTTCTTTATAAAGAAGCCCTAAGCCTGCTGTTACCAGTACAAATTATAAAGGTATGTTCACTGTGATTTAACTATGGAACCTTATGATTTTCATAAAGCAAAGACTTCTTTGTTTACTTATGCATAATTCCATTCTGTAGACTATGTTACTTTTATGTGTGATTAATTGGTGCCTCAACACTTCCTAGCATTTCTATGGATAAATAAGGCTCCAATACTGTAAAGGTGAATCAGGTGAAAGAGTGAGTTTTGCCAATTATTATTAGGTTTAGATTCTGAAGATTAATTTGGCTTGAAATTTTAGAAAAACTCCTCATGCAATTGTATATAGCTATACAGCATGTGTTTCTCCAGTAGGTGATGAACAACTCAGCACTGGCTCCTTCTGTCTGGGATGTATATGTGTGTGTATGTATAGAATCTCTTTTATTTTTGGAAAAAACACATCATTGCAGGTAACATTTTGAAAGGGGCAGATGAATGCAGAGTTTATCAAATAAATGACCATGTGAATGGATACGGTAATCTAGGAAGACAACAGCAGATTACTCAATTTCACAGAAGTACTTTTTCTACTTGGATACCTGCTCTGTTTAAATCTACGAAAGACTTCCTGAAGCCTTCTCAAGCTCTTCATCTCTTGGTCTCAACATCAGGATACTATCAAAATATATTAGATAGCATTCCTTGAATCTTAGAAAGCAGAGTTACACGAAGTATTTGAATTATCTCTGAGGCAAAAGAAATCTGATTATGCTTACCCTGAAATATCCCCTGCCAAGGGAGGATGTGGACATCTGCAAAAGCATCAACACTTTGTTTGCCATTAAAAGACTGGGCTAAGTTACAACTCGCCTCATGAGCAAAAATGAACTCTTTAAGGGTAGTAACCGTGTCATTCATCATTCATCTTATATCCCCAGTGCACAGCACAAAGTCTGACACAAACATTCATTCAACAGTTACTGAATGAATGTATGAAAGCACTGTAAGTGCCTTAGTCATGGTAAATTTATCCTTTCTCCAACCTTATTATCCCATTATACTTTACTTGCCTATTATAAATCCACTTGCCATCCTAAACTTTAAACTCTGCTCCCTCAATTTCCACACTTTATTCTCTTCATCCTCCTCCTACCTCTGACATCTGTTCCTCTCTTTCCTGCCCCTTAGATGCTGAAGTCACTAGGACTTGTCCTCTGCCATCTTCTCCTATTGCCCTACTCATTTTTCCTGGGCAATTTCAACCAAGTCTGTGACCATATGATCTGTATTTCCAGCTTCAATTGCATAACATAATGTTTCCTCATCCATTTCCACCTTGACCTGATCAAAACCAAACGAATTTTCTTTTCCCCTTTCTCCAATTCTTTTGTTGTTGTTCTTTCCTTATTTGAATGGTAATCATAACCATTTATCATGACTTTACTGTCTAATCTTTCCTTCACTTTCCCTAACGTATACCATCAAATCCTCTCCCTCCAAACTCTGAATTCTCTTAAAATTGCCCATTTTCTCCATTCTCTTTTACTGCCTTAGTTCATGTCTTGAGGATGCTAATATTCCAATTCAGTAGTGTCCCAATTGGTGTCACTGCCCACAGTTATTGTCCCCTGTAGCCCACATGCCACAATGCATACTAAACAAACAATGCTGTCTTTCTAAAAAGCAAAGGCCATGCCACTCTGCTGAACACCTCATCTGAATCTCCATTGTTAGATAAAATCCCGTTTTCAGTTTAACAAGGCCCCTTCACAATTCAGCATCAACTTTTAGTTTTCCCCTTTAGAGCTTTCTATAAGTGTCAAACCCTTTCCACTCACATTTTTTCTTTTTTTTTTTTTTTGAGGTACCAGTGCCAGGAATTGAACCGGGGACCTTGTATATGGGAAGCCGGCACTCAACCACTGAACCACACTAGCTCCCCTGGGTTGGTTTTTTCGTTTGTTGTTTTTTGTTTAGGAGGCACCGGGAACTGAACCCGGAACCTCCCATGTGGGAAGCCGGCACTCAACCCCTTGAACCACATCTGCTCCCTTGCATTTTCTTTTACATCATAGTAGCTTATTTGACTCTTTTAAAACTCTTACCATATTGTTTCAAAAATTTGTATCTATGTATCTGTCAGTCCCATTAGACTTTAAGCTCTAGAGGACGAGAATCCCATTTTATTCATGTTTATTTTTCCCAGGGCCTAACATTATACCTGGGACATTGTAGACAATAAATGTGTACTGATTAAATGAACAGGTCGAGATATCTTTAGTACTTTATAAGTTATCTCACCATTTAGCCAAAATTATTTTCCTAAAAGCAAATCTAGTTATATTGTGTTCTCGTCTAAAACAATTAAAAATCTGTAATAATTTTCAGATACTCATAAGATTTAAGTCTAATTCCTAAGTGTATACAAAATTTCAAATTCAAATCTTAACATAGAATTATAGCGTCATATTTCATCAGTCCTCCCAAGTTCTAGTCATGTCAAACTACTCTATGTTTTCACGAACACTCCTCGCATACTTTGATTTCCAATGCTCAAAAATATCATTTAATCTCTTTTTCTGGCTTTATCCTACTCATCCTTCAAGATAAAATTCAAATTTCAATTTCTCTGTGAAACTTTGCCCCAAATACTTTATATATTGCAATTTCTGTTCCTTTAATATTAAAAAAGTTTTGAACTCAAGATGCCTCATAATAAGGATGTTTACTATGGTAGTGTTTCTTTTTATCTTTCTCCTTTTATTAAACAAATGGTAATTTTTATAATCATAGTTTCTTCGTAGCATCAAAGAGATATAATAATTTCCTTGTCTCTGTCACAGAACTGTGACCTCTTGGAGGGTCGAAATCACTAATGTCTTAATCATTTTTCTATTTTCTAGTGTTTATTTACAGTACATAGGAAACTGGGACATACAGGTTAGGATAAAATAACACCAGTTCACTCTTATAAGCTCTTAAGTCTTGGAGAGGAGGCTTGGGACTCTGTCAATAACTTCCTATAGACCTAGAATTTGTTAAAATATGAACATCTTAGACATGGAGTCCTGGAATTGTGACCCAGTTCCTTCCCAGGGGATTACTGTGCTGTTTCACTGAAGTTATGAGTGGAAGCATCTGTGTGCCTTCATAGTGTGCCTCCTCAGACACACTGTACATTTACCAGTTTCTAAAAATGTCGAGTGTGTCACTGTTATCTTGAATCACCTCATAATATTTAGCACAGAGCTTTGCCAGAAAACATTGTAGAGATGTATTTACTGAAACCAATACAACAGAACTAGTCGTGTCTTCATTCATCCATTTACGAGGAACATTGAAAATATTGTGCTAAATTGAGACATCTCACTCTGGACCACTTAGGCTTCACTGTCATGTGACTAATCGAGACCCTAAATGCTAGGCAATATGAACTGCTGTGACAGTTCTGAGGTTTCATGAATTCTGAATGTTATAATTTTTGAAGGTGAAAGAAACGGTGGAAAAAGATTCCTTGAGCTAGAAGAGAACTTAGTAATGAACAGGTCTTGGGGAGCAGATATATAAAGTGGTTGAGTGCCTGCTTCCCATGCATGAGGTCCTGGGTTCGATCCCCAGTATCTCTTAAAAACGAAACAAACAAATGAAACAAAAACCAACTCTCATTGGGGAGCAGAGGTAGCTCAGTGGTTGAGCACCTGCTTCCCATGTACGAGGTGCTAGGTTCAATCTCTGGTACCTCCTAAAAAAATCTACAGAAATGAGCAGGTCTCAATCACCTAATTTTACAAATGATGAAACTGAGGCCCCAAAAGGTACAGTCAAAAGTAGATTTTTCTGCAATTATAAAATCTACTTTATAATTCCTATACAATGAGATATGTGGATAGTAATGGTGGAGACTGGAGAACTAGACAAAGGTCAAATTGTAAAGGATTTTGTATAGGAAGCTAAGGAGTTTAGCATTGCCCTTGTAGACATGAGTCATAGGTGGTGTGGTAGGCAAAAATTCTAAGATGAGCCCCAAGATCCACACCCTCCTCCATACACATCTTGTATAATAACTCCCTCCACTTGAGTGTGGATGGGGCTGTGAATGATAGATTATTCCCTTGATTAGGTCACATTATATAGTACTCCAACTTAGCAGGCCAGAGTGGGGGATTCTCCTACTAGCCCAGAAGAAACCAAACAGCCGTGTTGTGAGTGGAGGTGGTCGCATGGCAGAAACTTGAGGGTGGCATCTAGGAGCTGAGTGGCCTTTAAACTACAGCCAGAAAGAAAACATGACCCCAGTCCCACAACAATAAGGAACTGAATTCTGCCAATACTTGAATGAGCTTGGAAGACAACCCTGAGTCTCAGATGAGATCACAGCCCTGGCTGACAATCCAATTTTGGCCTTGGGAAACCCTCAGCAGAGAACCCAGTTGAATTGTGCCTAGACCTCTGGCCTACAGAACTGTGAGGTAATAATAAATGTGTATTGTTTTTAAGCTCTAAATCTGTAGTAATTTTATTAGATACCATAAAAAACTAATACAGATGGTTTTTTAAAAATAAAGGGCAGCAGAACTCAAATGTTATGACATTTTTTAGAACTTTTCCTAAATAGTTCAGCCCAATCTAATAAATGGAAATTGCTTCCCTTTAATTCTGATCAGCAAAGTGATTTAAATGGCAAACATTTCATTTGAAAAAATCTGTTAAGTCATATGAAACAAATTTAAGGTTTTTGTGGTTTAAATAGAAACAAGTTTAAGAAGCTGTTGTTTTAATATTAAGGATACTCATTAGTTCTTTACCCTATTTATGTTTAGTCTGAAAAAAGATTTAGGTAATGAATAGAAACTTCAAGAGCCCACAAAAAGGATATTCTCTAAACTGAAGGATTTGTGCTTGGACATGATCTTCACAAACCTGACGTAGCTGTTTGTAGAGTGTTGGGGAAACTTTGTGAGAACAAAGATTTTCAACAGCCTAAAAACAGAAAGAATAAATTATTCAGCATGAAAAACAAAGTCTTTAAAAAAACCTAATTGTATATGAAGATATAATCATAATGAAAAGGCAAAAAACACATATAAACTACAAATAAATTATCATGTTAATATTCAGGGCAATAATTGTTGGAACACTGGAATCTGGTAACAGTTTGGTAAAATTGGCACATAATAATATTCAAACACATTTTCAACTGCATACCTACAATACCCAGAATCCCACATAATTTGCCTGCACTGTTTATAAGCATTTCAAAATTGCTTTTTTAAAAATTTAGTGCAATAGTTTTTAAATGTAGCTGCACATCACAACTACTAGGGGAACTTTAAAACCTGCTTTATTCCTATGGTCCCATTTCAGATATTCCAGTTTACTAAATATGAGGTGGGGACCTGGACAAATGTGTATGTGTGTGCATTTTTAAGTTTCCCTTGATGGTTATAATGTGAAATTGAGGTAGGATTATCACTGCTGTAGAATGAAGAATATCTTTCCCCTCAGTGGCCACCTTCAAAAACGTGGGAGAACATTGGGAGTGCAATTCCAATTCTCTTCACTCTAATAAGTGCAATAATTTTGTCTATAATAAGCTGAAGAAAAAAAACCTGAATGCCCAGACAACATAGGCCAAGTTATATTGCTTTCTATTTATTAAAAATACTTCTCTGCAGATTAGATGGAGAATTTACTTAAGTTTTGTCTTTAATGAATAAGCAAGTTTTAGAGGTAGAAAATTTTTTTCTTAAAGTATTTTTTAATCTATGTAAAAGAAACAAATTGTACATTCTTACCAATTCTAATCTCAAATCTCATACAAAACCTGGATCTCATTCACTCCAAATATAGAATATTATAAACAGAAATGTGGTTTTCCTACTAACTGATTTTGGACCATTACAACAATGTGGAGATATACAAAATGGAAACACTTTAGATAAAGAATCTGCATTTAACTTAAATACGCGATTACCCTAGGAAAAGAAGTAATTTAAATTTCTGTAAAGATATTCAGTTGTAAGAAAAAAGGCAAATACAAATACTTAATATTAGGGGAACTGCTTTATGATATATTAACCTAAACTAAATAAAACCAATGATTACTACTATATAAAGCACATGCTTGAGTATTTGCAAAGATCAAAAGAAAACATGAAAGTAATTCAAAAATTGTGACCTGTTTTCCAGCAAGTTTATTATCAGCAGTTAAAAAAAACAACAAAGGCTCTTACTATAGACATAAGGGATTCATATCCACATTCTGCACTTATATCCTTTAATTCCTTTCTCTAACTCTTCAATTCCACCACATTTCATACACGTCTTTATCATTTAGTCAATAATGTACCATTCTTTTCTCTCCTAAAAAACCTAGGATAACCTCACAATAACGGCCTCTGCTCCAGCAGCTAATCATTAGTGAATTTCAAAAACAAAAATATAATATATGAAGAAGAGGTATTTTCTTTGGCAAAAAGATATTCTTAGTGGTATATGTCCTCCATAAAAGATAAATTAGGTTTTCTGAATGCTTTAATTTATGAACCAGGAGTCTAAGTCCTTAAAACAATCTTTTGCCAGTTGTGACATGTTATCATTGTTTAATTTTATAACCAGCTCTTTCTCCTTATGTTTTATGTGGCCTATTCTTGCTACTTACATGAAGCACGTTAAGACTTTTGTTTAAAAACTTGAGAATCTGCGGATATTTCAAAACAATCAGCCAAAACACCTGGGATAGCACACAGGTTAATGCAGGTGCTGATTTTTTTCTTGGAGTCTTTTGCTGAGTCACCATTTGCTTCTTCATGTTACAGCCAGCTCAGTACCTTAGGAGACTGAATGTCTTTGTCTCTCTACCCATCCTGTTAATTCCTCACGGGCAGGGACCCTGACAAACTTTTTTGTATTTATTTGTATTTGTAGCACATCATAGGAATCCCCTGCTCCTGATAAAGAATTTAACTAACCCAATAATTGGAGGTAAAAAAGCAGCATTTGAATTCTGCTTGTAATAGGATAAAGGTCGTTTCCCGCCCACCGCCCCCCCCCCCCCCCAAGCTTAGCCAAATAGGAAAGTCTTATTTGTTTGTATTTTCCTCCAAGGTAGTTTCTCAGTACATCACTACTGCTTTTTAATCACTGGATTTGATACTCTACTGCTCATGAAGTTCTGGATTTCTTAATTTGCTTTTGTCTTTCAATTGTCTGTGTTAGAAATGACAAGCATTTTAAAATAAAATAGTCAAGCGTCTTACAGTCAGATAACTATCCCATCACCCCCCAGGGTGTATTCATTGCTATTCAAACAAAATATTTCCTCTGGACAAGGGTAATCATTCATGTGTGGAAACGGAAATATGAAATTAAAAAGGGGTTGTGGCATAAAAAGAACTATATAGCATTTATTAAATTAAGAGTATACCTATTCTGGAAGATTATCTGTTTTGTGGAAAGATCCTTAGGGCTAAAGTTGCGATTAGACAGAAAAAGGAGAGAAACGCATCATAAAGTAAAAAGCATATGAGCACTAAGATTTATTTTTGTAGATAAAGGAGAAAGAGTGAAGGCCAAAAAAGAAAAAAGAAAAAGAAAAGAAAACCACAGTAAAGCAAAGGTAATAAAGTCCCATTAAACACAGCAACACGGTTGAGCTATTATAAAAGTTAACATTGCAGGGGGTTATATGGGAATCCCCTATACTTTCGATGTAATATTTATGTAATCTAAAGTTTCCTTAAAAATAAAGAATAAAAAAAACATTGGTTGTGAGCATAAGGCAAGCAAAATCCCAATCCATGTGGTTTTTTAAGTATAGGCTATTTTCATTTTACAGTACACATTAAAAGGCAAGCACACTGTTCTTATTATAGACAGAGGAGTATAGGATTGATCAAATATCCTTCATCAGCCATAATCCCTTATGTAATTAATAATCGTGAAGATAAGGGTCTTTGTTACCTATGAACTTTTATTCCATGCAGGCATATTTAAACTGTAATTAGCTCACATTTGGAGAGAGGTGCTAATAGTGCCCTGCACTCCAGTTTCCTATCCATAAGAAATATATAAATAACAATGTAAAAATTAAATCAGGGTTCTAAATCTGAGTGAAAGGAAAAATGAGAGGGAAGTTTTCTAAAGACAATAGCTTTAAGTAAAACCAGTGACAGTCTACTATGTGTATTTTAAAAAATATTAACTGCACAATCGATGTTCAGTTCCAAATGTTACAAGTAAACTACCTAATACATATGACAAAATTTTATCAGTGGTGAAAGTCGTTGAATTATGAAATCCTTCCTATTATGGATCAGATATTCTCTCCTCTGTTTTATGATTAACTTATGTATTGAATTCACTCTTGATTAACTTACGACTTGCTCAAATTTCTCCAAATTACATGTCTCTTTGTCTACCATTTTCTGTTCCTCTTTTTCCACTTTTTCTCATCAATTTTAGCAGTCCCATCAACACATAACTCTAACATTCTCTTTCACTAAAAGTTATCAAGGATTTTGTAGAGACATTACCATGTGACTCAAGAAAAATATTATGGTTTTTCTTTTTTTTTTTATTATGGTTTTTCTTAGAACTCAAATCTCTCTCTGATAGATTTGTTTTTGTGCATCAAAATCAGTCTGAAATCAACACTTAGCCTTTCGTTTTAAAAACCTTTTTCGAAAACGTAGTCTTCAGTTTTCTGTTATTGTATTAAACTAACAAGTAGGACTGAAACAGACTTAAGATAGACATATGTACACTAGATGAACTTTTACCAGCAATTAGTTATTATAAATATAAACCCAGGTCTTTTAAAACAAACAGAAAAAGATCTTGCTTTCAGAATATTCTCTTGTTAGACAGAGAATATGACTTTGGGTGGGATGGGTGCACATAAAGATGTTTTCATTACCCTAACGTGAATCTCCATTTTTACCAAATAAAAACAGAAAAACAAAAATTAAAAATAATAGGTAGCCCAAAAGCAGACACACTGTAATTAATTTCTTCCAGACAGGCCTCCTAAAATACTTATATGGACTGGAAGAAGCCTTCTCAGGAAGATACAAGAACTCACTTTGGGAATACTGAGCGCCAACAATACATGAGACATTCTCCCATAAATCATCATGAAAGCTTTCTCAGAGAAAAAAAAAACAAAAAAACAAAAACAAAAACACCTTATAAACTTTGTTGAGAATTGGTACTTTCACATAAGATTCTTTAACAAAGCATATACTACACTACCTCTGTAAAAATTTAGACTTGATTTAAAAACACATAGTCAGATGTACTATCTGACTACTTTATCAGTGATCAGGATAAAGTGAGAGGTCAATAATTTACTTTGCTATTTCTATCCTATTTGCTCCCAAAAGATTTGAGGCAGTTTATTGTTTAATTATGTCTTTAGATTCATTAGTACTGCTCTGTAAGTGGGTCACAAATTGGCTTATATGAGAAGAGAGACTAACTGCATATGATGGTTAATTTATTCCCAAATTTAACTTTGTGGAGTAGGGTTTCCAGAGATGTCCTCTGGAAATGTGTTGTCTCATCACTGAAGAATCCAGTAACTGTCATTTTTGGTGTTAGCATCCATAGACTTTAGGATTAAACATGCACATAGACACCCTAGAGCATTTGGAAACATTGTTTAAAACAGCACTCATCAAGAGTTAACATTTTATGAGATAAATCACTGGTAAAAGAAGGTATGACAAAGTAATTCTTTAAAGGGAAAAAATGATGAACGACTAATACTGAATAGCTAAATCTCCAGGGAAAAAGGAATAAGAGACATAAAGAATAAGTTAAGTCCTAGTTATAAGACATAAATGTAATACTTTATTAAATTAAAAACCTATGAGAGGAGTGGATGTGGCTCAACCAGTTAGGTGCCCGGCTCCAACATGGAGGTCCCGGGTTCGGTTTCTGGAACCTCCGAAAGATCAGCAGATGTAATGAGCAGATGCAATGAGCAGGGAGTGGATGTGGCTCAAGCAGTTGGGCACCAACCTCCCACATGGGAGGTCCAGAGTTTGGTTACTGGTGCCTCCTAAAGAAGACAAGCAGACAACAAGGGGACACAATGAGCAGACACAGCAAGCAGACATCAAGCAGAAAACAAGGGAGCCATCTTGGGGTGGGGTGGGGAACCTATAAGAGTTCAAGTTCTGCTTCTGGTCAAGATGAAGTAAAGGGACTAGATTTATCCTTCTGCCTAACATAACCAGAAACACAGGCAAAATATATAAAACTGTTTTCAAGGCATTAGAAAACAATGAAAGACAGTGATCTCTGAGAGATGAGAAATAAACAATTCCTACAACTGCTTGGCTTGCTGCATTGAGTTCAGACTGCTGAGAGTCCACAGAAACCAAGTTGGCTAGAATTCATAAGACAAGAGCCCAGAGAAGAGAGATGTAGACAGAACCCTGGAGATGTGTACAGGGCTCCCGTGAGTATTCAACAGGGTACACACCAGTGCATTTGAGTGAGAAAACTACCCAAGGCCAGGAAAAGAACCTTCCAAAAAGTTTTGAGACAACAGTATCTTCCCACTAGCCAGACTGGAAAATCTCACAATTCACAGAGTACTGGGTAGAGTATTCAGGAAGGCTTTGCCTCAGTAGTGGGAAATCATTAGCCCTGGACAAATCACTAATGTAGGCCCACCTAATAAATCTTAAAACCAAAACTCAAAGGGATCAAACTGTTTCCAAATAATATGACCATGTCTAGAACAAAGATCAAGAATATTTATGGGAATACAAAAATATTTAGCACACAAGACAAAATTCACATCTGGCATCCAATCTAAGATTATCAGACATGCAAAGATGTAGGAAAATACAGCCATAATGAAAAAAAAAATCCATCATTCAAAACCAATCCATAACTGGCACAGATAGAATTAGCAGGCAAGGCATTGGGAATAGGCAGTTAATGCTTAATTGTACAGAGTTTCTATTTGGGTTGATGGAAAAGTTTTGGTAATGGATGGTGGTAATGGTAGCACAACATTGTGCATATAATTAACAGCACTATTTACACATTTGAACGTGGTTAGAAGGGAAAATTTTAGGTTGTATACATGTTACTAGAATAAAATTTTTAAAAATTCATGGAACTGAACAACACAAAGAGTGAACCCCAAGGTAAATCATGGACTATAGTTGATTGTATAATCATAAAAATGTTCTTTCATCAATTGTAACAAATGTACCACACTAGTGCAAGGTGTTAGTAATAGGGCAGCATATGGGAACTCTGTATTTTATGTATGACTTTTCTGTAAACGTATAACTTCTCTATTAATAATAATAATAATAAAAAAGCTTTCCAGGATGAACAAGGCCTCCAAAAAAGGTTAAATAGAGACACAGCAAACATAGAAAAGATTCAGATTAAACACCTAGAAAGAAAAACACTTTGTGAGATGAAAATTACACCAGATGATACTATTGGCAGGTTAGACATTGGAGATTAGGGAACTTGAAGAAACAGATAATCTGTACAGCCCTATACATACCAAAAATAAATAAATTCATAGTTTAAAACTTTCCCATTAAGAAAGCTATGATGGCTTCACTGGTGAATTCTACCAAATATTTAAGAAAGAAATAATACCAATTCTATGTGCGTACTTCTAGAAAACTAAAAGGAGGGAATACTTTTGAACTCATTTTATGTGGCCAGCATTACTCTGATACTAAAACAGATATTACAAGAAAAGAAATTACTCAACAATATCCCTCATGGTCATAGATGCAAAAATGAACAAAATTTTAGCAAACTGAATTCAATGATACATTAAAAAAATAATACATCATGATCAAGTAGGATTTATTCCAGGAATGCAAGACTGGTGAAAAATCAATGTAATTCATCTTAAATGAAAAAACAACATCATATGATCACCTCAATAGATGTAGAAAAAGCATTTGACAAAACTTAACATCTATTTCTTTTAAAAACCCTTGGATATAAAAAAATAAAAACAAACAAACAAAAAAACCCTCGGTTAACTAAGAATAGAAGGGAACTTCCTCAACTGAAAAAAAAATCTACAAAAAAAATCTGCAGCTAACATAACACTTTATAATGAAAGTCTGAAAGCTTTCCCTCCTAAGATCAGAAACAAGACAAGGATGCCTGCTCTCACCACCTCTATTCAACACTGTACTAGAGATTGTAGACAGTGCAACAAGGCAAGGAAAGGAAATAAAATATATCGAGTGAAAAGGAGAAATAATATCTTTATTCACAGACAAATAATCTATGTAGAACATCCAATGTATTCTATAAAGAAGCTACTAGAAATGAGTTTAGCAAGATACAAAAATTAATCAATACACAAAAATTAACTGTATTTCTATATACTAGCAAGAAACAATCAGAAATTAGAGTTTAAAATATCATTTATAATACCAAAAATATTAAATACTTAGGAAAAAACTTCAAAAGAGATATATAAGCCTGTACAATGAAACTAGAAAACACTGCTGACAGAAATTAACAAAGATCTAAATAAATGGAGATATCTACCTAGTTAATAGATTGGCAGACTCAAAATTTTTAAGACTTCAGTTCTTTCCACATTGATCTATACACCAAACATAATCACAATCAAAATCCCAGCAGGCTTATTTGTAGAAATTGGCAAACAGATTCTAAACTTCAAATGGACTGCTAAAACAACTTTGAAAATGAATAAAGTTGAACAGCCATCTACCTGATTTCAAGACTTAGTAGATGTACACATATATAAACAACTGAGTTTTGACAAAGAATGAACATATATGTACATGAAAATGTCAATAGTACTTTTTTTGGGTGAGAGGATTAAGGGGGATGAAATGTTCGTCTTTGTACTTTTTTTTGCATTTTCCACAATTTTAATAATGCAACCATTTATGTAATCAGAGAAAAGATAATCTAAAAATTTCTTGCCTTTTTAATGGAAATAATTGTGTGTTATGACATTGCTACCTGAAATGTAGATATCTGTCTAGTTAATGAACATTAGTCTTTAAACACAAGACACCAGAAAAACTAGTCTGCTTGTGAATGAAATATTCAAATGGCAAAATGTACTTTTAACCTTTTTTTTTAACTTTAGAAAAGGAACATCATTATTTCAAATTAAATGTAACAAAACTTGTTTGCATAATTTAATGTGACAACCACAAAACACAACAAAGAGGAAAAATAGAATTGTTAAAATATCTACATTAGCAAGGGAAACAGTAGTAATAATTTTATAAAATAATGGAATTATAATTTTGCTGCATATTTGGAAAATGTTAGAATCACATGGTTTTTAGAAATACCCCGCCTTTTTCCCGTAACTGGATAACATCTTTCTAGGCAACTTAAGCCAACAAAATATAGGACTCCCATTGTTCTTGTTTGAGGCAACCACAGGGAGACATTTGGACTTATATTATTTCTTTCATTATTGACTCTGTAAACAAAATTGAGTGGGCTACATAATCTATGCCTGTATTATATTTTATAGGAATTGGCTAATTTTTTAAAAGTATATAAACAACCAGGTAATTGTAGAGACAAAATGCCATCCTAATCAAGTTTTGAAAGTTTCCATGTCTAAGAAAATGCTGCATTTATGTCTCAATGCAAATTCTAGCAAATTCTATTTTTTACCATATTTGGACCCTTACCTGGTAGAGCTCTTCGAGGTTGTATTTAATGGAGGTGCTACTTTGTATGGCTTTCACTGCCTCATGAAGCTTCTGCCATGTATCCTGAGTGTAATTATCAGGCAATTTAGGTCTGTCTGTAAATTCAGATAGAGAGTCAGTGGAGAAAGGCCTCCATGCTAATAGTCATACATCTCTTAAAATAGTCTACAAGTATTTAAAAGAAAAGACATAGGTAGGGGCATAAATATTGAATTTTCTAAACACAAAATAATGCATTTATAAATTTCTTGGGTTAGAAACTATGGAACCATAATACCTTTGTTTTGCCAAATATATTTATTATTGCTACTTAGGTAGAACAGATACATAAAGACAATTTATAAATCTGACAGCTTTTCTTTTATTAAACAGGTTGACTTTAGAAACTTGTAAACATGAAATAGTTAAGCTCTACACAATATTTTTAATGATTTATTCAATACTGGAGGAAGGTGAAGATATGCTTATAATTAATTGCATATAGTTGTGTCGAAGATGTTTACTTTGAGATATTATCCGAGATAGAGCTGGTAAAAGGTGAAGGAATAAAAGTACGGTGTGAAGAGCCTCAGTAGTTGCCATTTATTCTGATTCAGCTGTGCGAATCAAGATCTTAATTATTTGACCTAATTTATGATTTTTATCAACTGCAGAATGTTAGAGGTCCCCCCTTACAAAGTTTGCCATGATTAAAAGGTCATAAGACTGTTAATCAATACTCCTGTGACATAAATTGAAGAAAGGCAGCCTCCAGCCATAACTCATTGAGCAAGCCACTGAGCAAGCCATGGAAGCCCATCCCCTCCCAAGAATAAACAAAATAGAGCAAATAAGGGCCATCACCTCTCAGACCCAAGCACCACCAACCCCTCCCACATTCCAAGACGTCCTAGCCTACTTTTCCCCTGGCCAATTTGGTGTACTCGGTTTCCCCACCTATTGATGTACTGTATAAAGCCATATCCACCACCCTCTGGGGGCAGGCTGAAGTCTATTTCTTCAGACCCCCTCCGTTGGGAGAGCTTCCCAATAAACTTCCTGCCTGCAATCGTCAATCTCCGTGTCCCAGTGAGCGTTTTCTCTTAACAGAGTAATGAGAAAAAGTGCTACAAATAAAACTTGACACTGTAAATAAATTACAGACTAAATCGCCAATATCATATTTAAAGTAGTCAGGTAAAGTTTTAAAAGCTCGTGTTTTACACACTTAAGGATGGTACTTATTTTTGAGGGGTTTTTAGTCCCCAGGCGTACAATAATGTCTCAGCACGGCAGAGTTGTGGCTATGTGCCCTGCAGGATGAGGTAAAATGCCGACTCATTGTGTCTTTTACTACCTTAGAAAAGAAACGTATTGTCCTATAATCCTTGCATAATATTAAAAAAACAAACAAACAAAAAAAACAAAAAACTTCCTCCATTCCCGGAAAGGTATACAGGGTCCAAGACTGCCTGGTAGCTGGACCAAAGTGATAGTCAAGTTTGAAAGTGATTTCAAGAAGAGCCACAGAGTGAGTGCACAAAAACCAGCGAGCACTCGACGGAAAGCTAAGGGATTGGCCTGCAAAGACGTAGAGACAGCGGAGTGCGGACTGCGCCCAAGAGCCGCGACGACTTTCCGCCCAGTCCCTTCCGGAAGGGCCCGGCGCAGGCGAGGTCGGCGCAGGTCAGCGCGGCGCGTGCGCGGGGCGGGCGGCCCGCGCCCCTTCCCCATTGGCCGTCCCCGCCCAGACTTCGCCGCCGCGCGGCCAAACACGCCGGTGTCGCCCGCGGGGGGCGCAGGAAGCCGCGCTCGCCGCCCCTTCCTCCCGCGACGAGCTACGGGCAGCCTCGACGGGGCGCGTCAGGCCTGGCCGCTGTGCTCCCCAGGGCCCCGGGACGCCGCGCGGGCCAGGGCCGGCCCGAGACCGTTCCGGCTTCGCTTCCCCTCCCCCACGGCCAGGCGCGCTCGCCCTCCTGTACCTACCTCGGAAATTTTTGATCACTAATTTCTTCGAGCCGCTGCCGCCCCCAGGTTTCGTGGTGACGGCTGCTGCTGCTGCGAGGGAAGCAGGTTTCGTGAGGCCATTGGTGTGTCCAACGAGAGCCGAAAAGTTCCCCTTCTTGGGGGTCTCGTCTGCCATGTCTACTGCCGAGAAAACAAACCGGTGGCGGCCGCTCCGCCCCACCCCCACCCTCGGCCTGTCCCCTCCTCCAGTCGCGGCCCGGGCCGCGCTTCCTCCTCCCCCTCCCCCCGCGGCCTGGTCTCTCCGCCTCCCTCTCCGCCCCCGCCCGGTGCCCGGGCCCCCTCCGGTGGGGAGAAGTAGGCCTCGCCGGCTGGGCGAGGAGCGGAGGAAGCCACGGGGTGTCTCCTTCGGGAGCGCGCTCCGGGGGAGTCTGTGCGGAGATGGAGGGGAGCCACTCCTCTCGGCTCTCGTCAGCCCTCCCTTCTTCCCCAGATAAAAGTAATCTCGGCGCCCACCCGGCCGCTTGGCTGGGAACCTGCGCCCGTGCGGTGTAAACACTGCCGCCGGCCGGAGCCGGAACCCGGCCTCCTCTCCGCCCCCACCGGCGGCCTCCCCTCGGCCCGGCTCCGCGGGACTCCGCCTCGGGAAGGGAGAGTCGGAAACTAAAAGGGGCCAGGCCCGCGCGTGGCCGCACGAGCCGCAGTGGCCGCCACCCTCCGTGGCTCAGCCCGGTCTTCCACGAGCTTCTTCCCAACCGCCAACTCCCATGCCCTTGCTATTGTTCTCGGGTCCCTTCTCCCCCGTCACCCGCCCCCTTGGCTCAGGTGCCCTCAACTCGGGGCCGACTTTTAGTGTCCACCTCCGTCTTGCTCTCTTTAACTGGATGTGGCGTTTTGCACACGAAAGCTTTGGTGCCCTGAGGATCAGGGCTTCTGGGGCGATCTAACACCCGAGACCCCGCGTTTCAGGCCCGGGACAAACTCTCCGAGCGTGGCGGTGGGGGCAACGGCCACTCCACGGCGCCTGCGCGTCCCCGGTCGCCCAAGTACCAGGGGATCCCGAGAAAGGGTTTAACACGGCGGGTTTTTGTTTGTTTGTTTTAACATGCAACGGTCGTGGTATGGAGCGGAGTCGAAAGACAGCTACGTCATGAGGTTGTCCTCCACCACGAAATCCCAAACCCGCTCAGCGCCCAGGGGGCTTCCCATGACACTCCTCCCGCTATCCCTTCATCTCTGGTCGGCTTCGCCCCAGTGCGACCAAATGAAAAATGAGGACCTGAGGAGACTTCTCAGTCTTCCTCAGCCCATTTTTCCCGCTGTCCCTCCCGTCTGGGACCCTGAAACCCTAGCGCGTTGACAAGCCAGCCCTGGCTCTCGTTCCCGCAGGAATTTTCCCTCCGGAGCGAACAGCTAGGGGAAGGCGTGACCAGAAGACCTGGAAGCCCGCGGGCGGGGAGACGGACCACGCGCCGGAAGTGACGCCAGCCCGCCAGCGGAACTGGGAACTCGGCTTGTATTGCTGGAAACCCACGGAGGGGTGAGATCGTTGCTGGCTCTTGCTGCGGGCGCGGCGGTCTGCTTCCATGGCTCACATCACCATTAACCAGTACTTGCAGCAGGTAATTGCTTGGTTGGCGGAGTGCTTTGATAGTTGGCCTCTCGGCCAGTGTCACCGTTATTTCTCATCTTTTACCTCGTGCTCTTGAGGTCTATTTCTTCTCTTTGCCTCATTGCTCCTTTCACTGATCCAGGTCTCCTGATGGGCAAGAGGATTTAAAGCAGGAATTGACATTATAGAGCCCTTCATTCAATAAAAAATGACAGGACTGGGATTCAGGGCATTTGCTAGCTTGTCATCGTAGCCAGTCAGTTAATGTTTACTGAATATTTTTGAGCTCTTGTCTGCAAAATGGAAATTTATAATTTAAGTAGATACACTCATTGTATTTACTGGAGATTCAGGGATAAACCAAATGGTCGCTGCCCTCAATTTAGGGACATGAATGTGGGGATGGGTGTGTGTGGAGAGGGGCTGTTTGTGCGTGAATGGATTCTAGTGCATCGTGATGGGTCTGTTAGCCATGCTAAGAAGTTTGGACTTAACCGTTGAGGAGTCTTAACCAGTGTCTTGATTTAGTCAGATTTTTGTTTAGATCACCTTTAAAGAGCCCTTTTAAAGCAAGCAACTTTGTTTATAGAGTGCCTTTTTACATTCATATTTCATTGGTGTTGTTAAAATACATAATTAGAATAGCAGGTACAAGTAGGGAAAACAGATTTGAGGATAAACATCTGGATCTGGATACATGTACAACTCAGCTGGCAAAAGTTTGAGGATTTATTAGAGTGAAGCCTGCTAGGTATAAGCCCACATCATGCCATGGACATCATCCAATGTGGTTTACCACGGGGTTTGGAGAGAGTCAGTTATTCCAGTAAGTCGGTTAAGGTGAACCTGGTAAGAGAGATTCCACTGTGTGGGAACCTTGAGTTCAATATAAAAGTTTGGTCAGAATCCTTAATGTACAGTTGGTGGAAAAAGACCATGAGAAGAGATGGGATGACCCGGGAAAAAAGTGGGTAGGGAAATGTGCCCAGGATAGAATTCTGTGAAGATGCTTGTGTTAGCTGCCAATGCAATATACCAGAAGTGGGTTGACTGTTACAACGGCAATTTATTAGTTAAAAATGTACAGTTCTGAAGCTGTGAAAATGTCCAAATCAAGGCATCATCAGAGATGATGTCTCACTGAAAGTTGGCTGTTGGCAATTCTGGACTCCTGCCATGTGGCAAGGCACAATTGCAGCTCTGCCTGTCTCTGCCTTCTCCTCCAGGTGCACACTTTCTCCCCTAGAAGATGCACAGCTGTAGGCTATCAGGCATATGGCACCCCTCTCCTCTGGGTCTCATCTCTTTCAGCTTCAGGCTGCTGGCCTATGGCTTCCTTTCTTCCAGGTTCTTCTCTAAGCTCCTGGGTCTCTTCTCATTGCTGCTCTGTTTTTAGTCCTATGTTTATAAAGGACTCCAGTAAGAGGACTAGGACTCATCCTGGGTCCCACAAACTTAACTCAACCAAGCTAATCAAAAGTCATTTAATCAAAAGGTCTCTTAACTAAAACAAACCAAAAGGTCCCACAAACAGTAGGTTTACATGCACAAGAATGGGTTAGCTTAAGAACATGATTTTCTGGGATCCACAAAAGACTCAAACCAGCACAGTGCTCATGCGCTAATCTCTTTACCAAAGGCAGGTGTGACAGGTTGATGCTGGGTGGACCCCAGAAGATCATATCCTTAAACCTAATCTATTCCTCTGTGTGTGTGTGTGTGTGTGTGTGTGTGTGTGTTTGTAAACCTATTAAATTACTTAGTTAAGGGCCTTTGATTAGATTGCATTACCCAGGGTGGGTCTTAATCCTCTAACTGGATTCCTTTATAAATGGAATAAAAAGCCACAGACAGAAAAAAGCTACAGGGACAGAGAAGCCTCCAGAAGTTGAAATCAGTAAATCCAGCAGAGAAAAAAGCCACAACAGAGGAACCCAGAAGCTGAAGGCAACAAGGTTTGGAAGAGAGAGGAGCGGATGCTGCCGTGTGTCTGATTGCCCATAGTTGCAGCTTGGGGATAAAGGGTCTCCTGATGATGCCTTGGTTTGGACACTTTCATGCACAATGTTGTGCATTCATCACCACAAAAAATTTTAGAGCAATTTCATTACTCCAAAAAGAAAACCTCCACACCCTTTAGCAGTCTCTTCTCAATCCCTCTATCCTTCCCTAGCCCTATATAACAATGTAATTCCATCTTCATAAATTGATTTATATTTACATTTTATATAAATGGAATCATACAATATGTAATACTTTGTGTTTCTTTGACTTAACGTAATTTGTTTTTTGGCCTGATATTAACATCTTCTAACATTAATAAACATTTGTTCATTTCAATGAACAGTTTTATATATGCAATACTACCTGTATTCGTATTTCACGAGGTTTTACTATGCTATATGTTCCATGTTCCTTTCATTTTTTAGCTTTCCTTCTAGTAATATACATGACCTTAGACTTTCCCTTTCAACCAGTCATACCCAGATAATAGCACTCTAGTTATAAACACCATGTTGTGCTTTCACCTTTTCAGTTCATTTGCAAAGATTAAAAAACCTTTTTATCAATTCTGCACAAGTTAGCCCTCAGTTTTCCATTCTCTACCCACATTCTATTTTCTAGTAACCCATATTCTAGTTATTAATTTCATGAGTTTACATAATATGTTTAGTTCATAGTAGTGCAATCATATAGTATTTGTCTTTTTGTGTCTGGCTTGCTTCATTCAACATAATGTCCTCCAGATAAATCCATGCTGTCATATGTTAAATGACTTCATTTCTTCTTACAGCTGTATAATATTCCATCGTATGTATACACCAGTTTGTTTATCCATTCTTCAGTTGATGGGCACCTGGGTTGTTTGCATATTTTGGCAATCATGAATAATGCCACTATGAACATTGGTGTGCAGATGTCTGTTCGTGTCACTGTTTTCAGTTCTCCTGGATATATACCCAGTAGTGGTGTTGCTGAGTCATGTGGCAAATCTGTATTAGAAACTGCCAAACAGTCCTCCACAGTGGCTGTACCATTCTACATTCCCACCAACAGTGAATAAGTGTTCCTATCTCTCCACATCCTCTACAGCACTTTTAGTTTTCTGTCTTTTTAATAGTGGCCTATTGATATCTCATTGTAACTTTGTTTTGTTTTTTTTTAAAGATTTATTCATTTATTTTATGTATCCCCCCCTTGCTGCTTGTGCTCGCTGTGTCCATTTGCTCTGCGTTTTTCTGTGTCTGCTTGTCTGCCTTTGTTGCATCATCTTGCTGTGCCAGCTCACCGCACCACGCGCGCCGGCGGCTTGCATTCACCAGGAGGCTCTGGGAATCGAACCCGGGACCTCCCATATGGTAAACGGGAGCCCAACCAATTGAGCCACAGCCGCTTCCCTGTAACTCTGTTTTACATTGCCCTAATTGCTAGTGATGTTGAATATTTTTTCATGTGTTTTTTCACCATTTGTATATCTTGTTTGGACAAATGTCTATTCAAGTCTTTTGCCATTTTTTTAATGGGGTATTTTTATTGTTGAATTGTAGCATCTATTTTTATATCATGGATATTAAACCCTTATTGGATATGTGATTTCCAAATATTTTCTCCCATTGATTCGGCTGCTTTTTTACCCTTTTGACAAAATCCTTTAAGGTACAAAAGTGTTTAAATTTGAGGAGGTACCATTTATCTGTTTTCTTTGTTGCTTATGCTTTGGGTGTAAGATCCAAGAAACCATCTACCACAAGATCTTGAAGATGTTTCCCTACATTTTCTTCTAGTAGTTTTATGGTCCTTGCTTTTATATTTAAGCCTTTGGATACTGTTGAGTTGATTCTTGAATAGGGAGTGAGATAGGGGATCTCCTTCATTCTTTTGGTTATGGATGTCCAGTTCTCCCAGCACCGTTTGTTAACATGGACTTGGTTGCATTTGTCAAAAACAAGTTGTCTGTACAGGTGAGGGTCAGTTCTATACCAGTGATCAATATGTCTATCTTTATGCCAATACCATGCTGTTTTTACCACTATAGTCTTGTAGTATGTTTGAAGATCAGGCAGTGAAAGTCCTCCCACATGGCTCTTCTTTTTTAGAATGCTTTTGGCTATTCAGGTACACTTTCCCTTCCAGATAAATTTGATAATTGCATTTTCTATTTCTTTAAAGTAGGCCATTGGAATTTTTATTGGTATTGCATTGAATATATAAATCAGTTGGGGTAGATTGACATCTTCATATTTAGTCTTCCAATCCATGAACAGGGAATGTCTTTCCATTTGTTTAGGTCTTCATTGATTTCTTTTAGCATTGTTTTGTAAGTTTTCTGCATATAGGTCCTGTGCTTCTTTGGTTAAATTGATGCCTAGGTATTTGAGTCTTTTTGTTGCTGTTGTAGATGAAATTTTTTTCCTCATTTTACTCCTCAGATTGTTCAATACTAGTGTACTGAAATATTACTGATTTTTGCATGTTATCTTTGTATCCTGCCACTTTGCTGAACTCATTTATTAGTTCAAGTAGCTTTGTCATAAACATTTCAGAATTTTCTAAATATAGGATCATATCATCTGTGAATAGTGAGAGATTTACTACCTCTTTTCCTATTTGGATACTTTTTATTTTATTTTCTTCTTGTCTAATTGCTCTAGATAGAACTTCTAGCACAATATTGAATAACAGTGGTGACAATGGGCATCCTTGTCTTGTTCCTGATTTTTGAGAGAGAGCTTTTAATCTTTTTTTTTTAACACATCAATTTTATTGGTACATATTAATAAGAATACAATTCATCCAAAGTATACAATCTTTCCCCATTGAGTATGATGTTGGCTGTGGGGTTTTCATATAGCCCTTTTATCATATTGAGGAATTTTCCTTCTGTTCCTCTCTTTTAACGAGTATTTATCAGGAAAGGGTGCTGGATTTTGTTAAATGCCTTTTCTGCATCAATCAAAATGATCATGTGTGTTTTTTTTTCCTTCAATTTGTTAATGTGTTGTATTATGTAATTGATTTTCTTGTGTTCAATGACCTATGCATACCTGGAATAAATCCCACTTGCTCATGATGTATAAGTCTTTTAATAAACCTTTGGATTCTGTTTGCAAGTATTTTGTTGAGAATTTTTGCATCTCTGTTCATTAGAGAGATTGGTCTGTAATTTTCTTTTCTTGTAGTATCTTTATCTGTCTTTGGTATTAGGGTGATGTTGGCTTCATAAAATGTGTTGGGTAATTTTCCTTCCTCTTCAGTTTTTTTTGGAAGAGTTTAAACAGGATTGGTGTTAATTCTTCTCAAAATGCATGGTAGAATTCACCTGTGAAGCCCTTGGTGGGCTATATAAACAGACACTCACTCAAGAAAACACAGGAGAATATACAGAAGAAGAGAGAGAGAACTTTGTCAGTCAGCTTTGATCCTGCAGTGGTGGCGGTGGAGGTGGGGGTGGGCGTGGGGGTGGGATGAGCCTTTCCCCTGTTAGTTTACAACTGATCTTGTGAAGAGAACAGAGCAACTGAGAAGCCGTGAGAGACTAGCCCTATGCCAGCCTATAGCTGAGATCGGAAGAAACTGCACCCATGGAGCTTTAAGAGGAAGAAGGAAGGAGAGACCAGGAGAGGTCACCTGCCATCTTGCTTCAACATGTAGCAACAGAGTTTGGTGAGGAAGTATAGTAACCTTGAGTTGAACTCTTTAAGGCCTTATAACTGTAAGCTTCTACCCCAAATAAATACCCTTTATAAAAGCCAACAGATTTCTGGTACTTTGCATCAGCACCCCTTTGGCTGACTAATACACTGGAGAATTAAAAATTGTCTATTTGTAGGATAGGGGAAGGTTGCTGTCGGCTGCAGATGCAGCTTCTACTCACCCTCTGGCCATCGAGATATTTTTCCTGTGCCCCTCTCTCTTCTTGGTGGTGTCCATCCTTCTCCTCGTATCCTAAACCCTAGAACATTTTTTTCCAGGCTGTTTTTGCCTGTCCTCTATTTTTCTGTGAGAGGAGAGAGTCCTGGTCTTTATAATCTGCCATCTTCCCAGTAGTCTTATAGTCTTTTTTATTTCAATGGTGTCAGTAGTATTGTTCCCCTTTTCATTTCTGATTTTCATTATTTTTATCCTCTCTCTTCCCCGCCCCCCATCATTTTAGCTAAGAGTTTATCAATTTTATTGATCTTTTCAATGAACCAACTTTTGGTTTTATTGATTTTCTCTTTTTTTCCCTCTATTTCATTTATCTCTAATCTTTATTTCCTTCCTTCTGCTTGCTTTTGGATTTAATTTGCTCTTCTTTTTCTAGTTCTTCCTGTTTTGGGGTTAGGTCTGTGGTTTGAAATCTTCTTTTTTAATGTAAGAATTTAGGGCTATAAATTTGCCTCTCAGTACTGCCTGTACTGCATCCCATAAGTTTTGGTATGTTGTATTTTTATTTTAATTTGCCTCAAGATATTTCCTAATTTCCCTTGTGATTTCTTCGTTAACCCATTGGTTCTTTTAAGAGTACGTTGTTCACTGTCATTGGGGAGCAGATGTAGCTCAGTGGTTGAGTGCCTGCTTCCCATGAGGTCCTGGGTTCAATCCCTGGTACCTCCTTTAAAAAA
>JAQZBX010006527.1:0-14363 GCA_029593785.1 Cabassous unicinctus | reverse complement strand
AAATGTTCTATGTCTTTAGGGCTACTTGGCTTAGATATAATTGTTATACGAACTTGTTGAATTGACCGCTTAATCAGTATATAATGACCGCCTTTTTCCCTTGTAACTGTTTTTGACTTTAAGTATATTTTATCTTATATTGGCATAGCTATCCCAGCTCTCTTTTGTTTCTACTTGTATGGTATATAATTTTTCTATCCTTTCTCTTTTAATCTACTTGTATATTTGAATTTAAGGTGAGTCTTTTGCAGATAGCACGTCTTTGTGTCATGATTTTTTATCCATTTTTCCAATTTCTGCCTTTTAACTAGAGCATTTAATCCATTTATATTTAAAGTCACTTCTGATAATGCAAGAGTTTTTTTCTGCCTTTTTGCCCTTTAGCCTTTGTAAGTCTTGCACCTTTTTTGTCCCTCAATTCTTCCATTAATGTCTACTTTTATATTTGTATTTTTTTGTGATGTATCATATTGAGTGGCTCTCTTTTCTATCTGGATATATTTTTTCATCTATTTTCCTTGTGGTTGCCATATGGTTATATTTAACATTCTAAATATATAGCATTCATACTTGGTTTGATACCAACTTGACTTTAATAGCATGCACATACACTTTTCTTATATCCCTCACATCCCCCCTCCTTTTATCTACTTGTTACCACTTATATCTTTGTACATGGTATGTCCAAAACCATAGACTTATCATTACTCTTTGTATATTTGCCTTTTTGCACTTGTAGGAAGTTAGAGGTGGAGTTACATGCCAAAGAATACAATACTAAGCATTTATAATTACCCAAATGATTTATTTCTTTATGCTGCTTTGACCCACTATCTAGAGTCCTTTCCTTTCAATCTGAAGGACTCCTTTTAGCATTGTTTGTATGGCAGGTCTAATGGTGATGAACTCCTTCAGTTTTTGCTTATCTGGGAATGTCATGATGTTTCATTTTTGAAAGAAAGTCTTGCTGGATTTAAAATTCTTTGATGGCTGTTGTTTTCTTTCAGCACTTTATGTATTTCTACCCACTGCCTTCTTGCCTCCATGGTTTCTTTTATATATATAAGTTTTTATTAGAGAAGTTGTGAGCTTACATAACAATCATGCATAATGTGCAGAATTCCCATACATCACCCCTCCACAAATACCCTACATTATTGTGGAACGTTTGTTACAGATTATGAAAGAATATCAGACTATCACCACTAACTATGGCCCACAGTGTACATTTTGTATATTTTTTTATACACCCATTATTAACACCATGTATTAGTATTGTACATTTGTTATAGTTCATGAGAGAACACTATCATATTTGTACTATTATCCACAGTCCATCTTCCATCACATGATTCACTGTTATACAGTCCCATGCCTTGTACATCCTATCCAAAGTGTATACTCAGTATCTCTAATTTTCATCCCAGAGTTGTGCAGTCATCAACCTGGTAAACTGTTGAACTTTTTCCTTAGTCCAAAAGAAAAAATCCCATACCTTCCTATTATTTTTTTTATTATTTATTTGTTTGTTTGTTTCTTCCCTCCATCCCCCTTGTTGTTTGTGCTCACTGTCAGCTCTCTTTGTCTGTTCATTGGGTGCTCTCTGTGTCTGCTCAGCTTCTTTTCAGGAGGCACCAGGAACCAAACCCAGGACCTCCCATGTGGGAAGGAGGTGCCCAATCACTTGAGCCACATCCACTCCCTGCTTGTTGTGTCTCCTTGTTGCGTCTCCTTGTACCAGCCTGCTGTGACAGTTCACTGTCTTGCTCATTTTCTTTAGTAGGCACCAGGAACTGAACTCGGGACCTCCCATGTGGAAGGCAGATGCCCAACTGCTTGAGCCACATCTGCTTCCCACCCCCCTACTATTGACCCTTAGCGTTGATACAGTTCTCCATGGTTTCTGATAAGAAATCAGCACTCAATCTAAGTGGGACTCCCTTGTATATAACACGTTTGCCTTTTCCTTGTAGCTTTCAGAGCTCTCTCCTTGTTCATTGCATCCAATAATGTGATCAATATATAATGTATATTTTCTTTATGTTTACCCTGTTTGGGGTTCTCAGGGCTTCTTGAATGTGCATGCTCATGCCTTTTCCTAAGTTTAGGACATTTTCTTTAATTATTTCTTTGAGATTCCTATTGCCCATTTCTTCTCCTTCTGTGACTCCCTTAATGTTATATTGGTACTCTTGATGATGACCCAGAGGTATCCTAGGCTGTTTTTGCTGTTTATAATTCTTTTTTCTTTCTGCTCCTCAGCCTGACTCATTTCAATTTTCCTGTCTTTGAGTTCTTTGTTTCTTTCTTTTGCCAACTCCAGTCTGTTGTTGAAACCCTCCTGGGAATTTTTCATTTCAGTTACTGTGGTCTTCAACTCCAGTAGTTCTGTTTGGTTCCTTTTTTAAAATTTCTATCTTTTTTCTAAAATTCTCAAATTGCTTTCCCGATATCCATTGTTTTCCTGATATCCTTTAGTTCTTTCTCTGTATTTACCTTCATGTCCTTGAGAATTTTTAAGATCTTTTTTTTAGTCTTTGTTTCACATGTCCTCACTCTGGTCTTTGTTGGTGTTTTCTGGATTTTTATCCTCTTCCTATTCATGGACCATCATTTTCTGTTTCTTTGTCCTGTACTCTTTGCACACTGTACATTTTAATATTTTAAAATGTTAACTCTGTTATTTATTTCCTGAGATGTCTGTTTCTTGATTTGGTAGCCAGCTAATGATAAGACAGAGATTTTTGGGAGTGTTAGCCCTCCTATTAGGAAGTTCGGCCCAAGATGCATGCAGTGTGCAGGGTCCTTCCAGACTTTTCTTGGCCTGGGCTTGTGCTTGTTAGTTTTTTTTGAGTTCCCCTGTTTACAGTAGTTTGAATACCTCTTTATTTCTTAGGAGACAGACCTCCCTCTCCTAGATATTTAGTTAGTTAGTTAGCTAGTTAGTACGTATGTGCCAGGGGCTGGGGATTGAAGCTGGGACCTTGCATGTGGGAAGCCGGCACTCAGCCACTGAGCCACATCAGCTTCCCTTAGTTGGTTTTCTCGTTTTGCTTCTTTATTCCTGTTTTTTTTTCAGGAGGCACCGGGAACCAAACCTGGGACCTCCCACGTGGAAGGCAGGAGCTTACCTGCTTGAGCCATTTCCGTTCCCTCTCCTGGGTATTTAAACCAGGCAAACCTTTGCCCCAGACTGTCTCCCTCTATAGTTTCTTATACTCCTTTTGTTGTCTCAAGCTGCTTTTGCATGGAGGGCACATTCTAGGGGCGGTGTGGGGGTGGGGGCACACCAGAGAGGAGTTTCCCAAGTCAATCTTTCCTACCTGAAATAGGGTCAGGTACCCACGAAGGAGGCACAGACCTTCTCCAAAGTTCCCTGGGGAGGAGATTAAAAAGAGCACCAGGAACTTCTTCCATGGTTCCCCAAAGCTTTTTTGACCTGCTCAGCAAATGCAGCCCTTCAACTAACTGTCCCCCTCGACTTTGAGGATGAATGCTTCTGTGATGGGCTAGAATAACGGCCACCTTCAGAGCTGGGCTCCCAGCAACCTGAAGTTGCTAATCAGCAATCAGCTGTTCCCACCCCAGTCTTGGAGAAGAGGATATTTGTATCCCTTTCTGTCACCAGCAAGCTAGCCAGAGACTGGACCCCAAGGAGGCCTGTTGTGGAAGTGGGGGGTGAGAGAGCGATTTACTGGTCTTTATTGTAATTTCCCAGGTTCTTCCTCCTGCTCATCCCTGAATGCTGTAGTGTTCTACTTACCTCCAGAGTTTCAGTGTAGTTGTTTCAGACAGTTTCTGCCTATTGAATGCTTGTTTGGGTGGAAGGACTGAGTTCCAGAGTCTCTTACTCTGTCATCTTCCCACAAGACCCCTGCAAATAGTTGTTTATCTTGTCTTGTTAGTTTTATCTCCTAAGTCTCTCTTATAACCATCGCTTCTTTGTTGTCTAGACTGTTGCAGTAGTTTTTTTTCTAATTTCTCTGATTCTTATCTGATTCTTCTACACTGGCCATTTTCAATAAAACAGAGCAAAGAGGAAAAAAAGCTTTAAAGGCTAAGACTTCAGCTCAAATCCTGGCTAAACCATTTTTACTATTTCTGGGACTTCGGACAAGTTATCCAACTCCTCTGAATCTCCATCTATAAATAGAGTTCATATGAATTGTGAGAACTAAATGAGACCAGAAATGTACAAGGCTTGGAACACCATATGTACTCAGTAAATGATAGTTTTGTTATTTTGTTAGAAGATTTGAGCATCTGCCTCTATTGCTTAAAACTTCCTTGGCTCTCTATTTCCCATAGGAAACATTCTAAATAACTAAGCATATTATCTGGTCTTGCTTATCTATTTAGCTTTATCTCTTAACACTGCCTCACTTATCTGATACCCTAACCATAAAGATTTATTTGACACTTGTGGTATATGCCACATATACCAAGGTCTGTCTTGTCTGTTCTCTCTCCTTCCTTCCTCTTCCCCTCCCTGTTGACAGTTTGAGATTATTTTTGTGAATCCTAAAAAGAGAAGGATTATGTTTATAAACTGATCTATTCTGGGTGTAATACCGTTTGATTATATTGGATTCAGTTGAGGGGCCCATGATTAAATTACTTGTTAAGATGAGGGCTTTGCCAGTAAGGTGTGACTCCGGTTTAGTCCCCACCCCCCTTGGTGGGCCAATATAAATGGACATCAACTCAAGAAGACACACGGGAAGGAGAGAACTCTATCATTTTTGATCCTGGGGTCCCAGGCAGAGATACAGCATACACCTGATAGTTTGCAGCTGATTTTGGGAAGAGAGCTGAGACTGATACAGAAGGCCCTGAAAGACACGAGCCCTATGCCAGGAGAGAGAGGAAGCCCTGAGAGACAAGCCCTATGCCAGCCTTCAGCTGAGAGAAAGGAGCCCAGAGGGGAAGGCTGAACCCTTGCAGAGATCAGCAAGTATCTTGCTTCAACATGTGGCAACTGACTTTAGTGAGAAAGCAACCTTGAGTTGGAACTCTTTAGGGCCTTGTAACTGTATGCTTTTACCCAAAATAAATACCCTTTATAAAAGCCAACAGATTTCTGGTACTTTGCATCAGCACCCCTTTGGCTGACTAATACAATAACTAAAGGGAAAATAGTACTTAGTAAATATTTGGCATCATGGAAGGCTGAAATAAAAATCACACTGCAAATAATCTTGTTGATCTGATACTTAAGTTTACATTGACTATTAGAAGTCCATTATCATGTTGATATTATCATTTTTCAACATACTGATATTAAATATCCACACAGAAAAATCAATACATATTTATTTATTTAAAGCAATTTTTAAAAAAGCTTCTGCTAAAAATAAATTGCCATTTGTTAATTTCCAGCTATTTCTGTTTATACTTACCAGTTTTCTTCTTTGTGGGCCTGAAATGCTCGCAGGAATGATGTACTATATTAAGGAAGATATGACATGCAAAATGCAAATAATATTACATATCATAAAAATAAAGAATAAGGATTTTAAATTTTAAAGGATATAGCACACCCTTCAGAAGCTTATGTGTCACAGCACTAATTTCTTTTAGAAAAAAATATATAAGCCTACATTACAAATATCTGAGTATCATAAGGTATAAGTATACTAAAAATAATTTATAAATACCTTCTATAAGTAAAAAGAAAGACTTAGTATAAGGTTTTTAAAAATCAGCAATCGCAAACATTTTTATTTATGCCAAACTTGAGTTCCCAAATAAAACAGCTAAAACAGTTTCTCTTCCAAAGGTTTAATTCCTTTCTAGTTATAGCCAGAAAATTTGGCCCAATGTTTCAACATCTTAAACCCCAAATAATTCCCTGCTCTCCCCGTCATGGCTAAGATGTCTCCTCATCTATTTAACTTTATTTTTATTTAGCACTCTAGGTTTGAACTGGTGCATTGGTTTTCCAGGGCTACTGCAGTAAACAGGAGTATTGGTTTACTGTTTGGAGACTAGAAATCCAAAATCAAGGTATCTGCAGGCCATGCCTTCTCTGTAGTCTAGCTTTCTAGTAGTGGCTTGCTGGCGGTCAACCTCTGCCTCTATTACATGGCAAACTGTCTCCTCAGGTCTCCTCCTGTGGCTTGTACCTCCCTGTCCAAATTTTTCTTTCCTTGTAAGGATTCTAGTCATAATAGGAACCTCCAGGTTCATCCTAGTTGTCATATGCTTTATGACTTCATTTCCTCTTACAGATACATAATATTCCATCGTGTGCATAGCAGTTTGATATTGTTTATGAATTCCAAAAATAGATATTGGGTTATGTTTGCAAACTGATCTGTCCCTCTGGGCATATTAGATTATATTGGATTCAGAAGTTTCACTTTTACTTGATTAAATAATGATTAAGGCTTTGATTTGGCCACATCAGTAGGACATTGCATCCCCACCCCCTTGGTGGGCAGGGACTCACAGAGAAAAAGACATGACAAATGACAGAGTTGGGAGTTTTGAGCTGGAGCCCGGGAAGTAGGCTCCAGCTCACAGAGAAGCAGAGCAGCTGAACCCAGAGAGAATTGAGCCCTGGGGAGAGAGACAGAGCTGGTCACCTCCATAGTCTACAGCTGGCCTTGTGGAGAGAGCAGCACAGCTGAGCACAGAAAGAAACAAGCCCTGAGAAGAGAGGAACCCAGGAAGCCTGAACTCTTGGCAGATGTCTGCAGCCATCTTGCTCCAACACATGGCATCAGACTTTGGTGAGGGAAGTAACTTATGCTTTATGGTCTGGTAATTGTAAGCTTCTACCCCCAAATAAATACCTTTTGTAAAAGCCAACAGATTTCTGGTATTTTCCATCAGCACCCCTTTGACTGACTAATACAGTGTTTATACACCACAATTTATTTATCCATTCATTGGTTGGTGGACACCTGGATTGTTTCCATGTTTTTGCAATCATGAATAATGCTATTGTGAACATTGGTGTACAGATGTCTGTTCGTGTCACTGCTGTCAGTTCTTCTGGGTATATACCAGTAGTGGTATGTAGCAAGTCTATATTGGACTTCCTTAGGAACTGCCAAACAGTCCTCCAAGTGACTGTATCATTCTACATTCCCACCAACAGTGAATAAGCATTCTTATCTCTCCACATCCTTTTCAACATTTACAGTTTTCTGACTTTGTAATAGTGGCCAATCTAATAGGTGTGAAATGATATCTCATTGTACTTTTGATTTGTATTTCCCTAATCACTAGTGACATTGAACACTTTTTCATGTGTTTTTTTGCCATTTGTATTTCTTTGGACAAATGTCTATTCAGGTCTTTTGCCCATTTTTTAATTGGGACATTTGTCTTTTTAATGTATCTCCCTATATACCATGGATATTAAACCCTTATTGGATATGTGATTTCCAAATATTTTCTCCCATTGAATTAGCTGCCTTTTCACCTTTTTGACAAAGTCCTTTGAGGTGCAAAAGTGTTTAATTTTGAGGAGGTCCCATTTATCTATTTATTCTTTTGTTACTCATACTTTGGATGTAAGGTGCAAGAAACCACCACCTACCACAAGGTCTTTAAGATGTTTCCCTACATTTTCTTCTAGTAGTTCTATGGTCCTGGGTCTTTGATCCATTTTGAGTTGATTCTTGTATAGGGAGTGAGATAGGGGTCCTCTTTTGGTCATGGATATCTAGTTCTCCCAGCACCATTTGTTGAAGAGACTTTTTTTGTCTTGTTAACACGGCTTTGGTAGGTTTGTCAAAAACCAATTGGCTATAGAGGTAAGGGGTTTATTTCTGGATTCTCAATTATATTCACTGATCGATGTGTCTGTCTTTATCCCAATACCATGCTGTTTTGACCACTGTAGCTTTGTAATATGTTTCAAGGTCAGGCAGTGAAATTCCTCCCACATCACTCTTCTTTTTTAGGATGCTTTTGGCTTCAGGTGCACTTTCCCTTCCAAATGAATTTGGTAATTGCCTTTTCTATTTCTGTAAAGTAGGCTGTTGGAATTTTGATTGGTATTGCATTGAATCTGTAAATCAGTTTGGGTAGGGTTGACATCTTAACAATATTTAGTGTACCGATCCATAAACACAAAATGTCTCTCCATTTATTTAGGTCTTTTTAAAATTTCTTTTAGCATTGTTTTGTAGTTTTCTGCATATAGGTCCTGTACTACTTTGGTTAAATTGATTACTCAGTATTTGAGACTTTTTGTTGCTATTGTAAATGGTTTTTTTCCCCTAATTTCCTCCTCAGAGTTTTTAATACTAGTGTACAGAAACATTACTGATTTTTGCATGTTGATCTTATATTCTGCCACTTTGCTGAACTTGTTTATTATAAACTGAAATAGCTTTGTTGTAAACATTTCTGAATTTTCTAAATATAGGATCATGTCATCTGCAAATAGTGAGTGTTTTACTTCTTTTCCTATTTGGATGCATTTTATTTTATTTTATTCTATTTTATTTATTTTATTGTCTATTTGCTCTAGTTAGAACTTCTAGCACAATGTTGAATAAACTTTGGTGACACTGGGCATCCTTGTCTTGTTCCTAATCTTAGAGGGAAAGCTTTCAACCTTTCCCCATTGAGTATGATGTTGACTGTGGGTTTTTCATATATGCATTTTATCAGATTCAGGAATTTTCCTTCTTTTTTATCAAGAAAGGATGCTGGATTTTGTCAAATGCCTTTTCTGCATCAATCGAGATGATCATGTGGGTTTTTTTTCCTTTTAATTTGTTAATGTGATGTATTACATTAATTGATTTTCTTATGCTGAACCAGCCTTGCGTACCAGGAATAAGTTCCACTTGGTTTTGATGTATAAGGGTTTTGATATACTGTTAGGTTCTATTTGCAAGTATTTTGTTTAAAATTTTTGCATCTATGTTCATTAGAGAGATTGGTCTGTAATTTTTTGTATTGTCTTTATTTGGCTTTGGTATTAGGATGATGCTGGCCTCATAAAGTGTATTGGGTAATTTTCCCTCCTCTTCAATTTTTGGAAGAGTTTAAACAGGATTAGTGTTAATTCTCGAAATACTTGGTAGAATTCACCCGTGAAGCCTGGACTTTTCTTTGTTGGGAGATTTTTGATGACTTATTCAATCTCTTTAAATGTGATTGGTTTGTTAAGTTCTTGTATTTCTTGTAGCGTCAATGTACGTTGTTTGTGCATTTCTGGGAATTTGTCCGTTTCATCTTGGTTGTCTAGTGTGTTGGCATACAGTCACTCATAATATTCTCTTATGATCCTCTCTGTTTCTGTGGGGTCAGTTGTAACTTCACCCCTTTCACTTCTGATTGTACTTATTTGTATCTTCTCTTTTTTGTTCTGTCAGTCTAGCTAGGGGTTTGTCAATTTTATTGACCAACTTTTGGTTTTGTTGATTTTCTTTATTGTTTTTTTGTTGTTGTTGTTCTTAATTTCATTTCTTTCTGCTCCAATCTTTGTTATTTCTTAACTTCTGCTTGCTTTGGGAGTGGTTTGCTGTTCTTTTTTTAGTTTCTCCAGTTGTTCAGTTAGATCTTTGGTTTTAGCTCTCTCTTCTTTTGTACATAGGCTTTTAGGGCTATAGATTTCCCTTTCAGGACTGCCTTCACGTATCCCATAAGTTTTGGTAAGTTGTGTTCCTGGTTTTATTCATCTCAATATATTTACTAATTTCACTTACAATTTCTTCTTTTACCAACTGATTATTTAGGAGTATGTTGTTTAGCCTCCACATTTTTGCGAATTTACCTCTTTCCTGCCTATTATTGATTTCCAGTCTCATTTCATTGTGATCTGAGGGTGTTTTGTATAATTTTAGTCTTTTTATATTTATTGAGACTTGCATTGTAACCTAACATGGTCTATCCTGGAGAAAGATCCATGAGCACTTGAGAAGAATGTATAACCTCCTGAATTTGGGTGTAGCGTTCTTTATGTCTGTTAAGTCTAACTTGCTTATCATATTGTTCAAGTTCTCTGTTTCCTTGTTGATCTTCTGTTTAGTTTCTATTTAATGATGTGAATGATATGTTCAAGTCTCCAGCTATTATTGTAGAGATGTCTATTTCTCCTTCCAATTTTGCCAGTTTGCCTCATGTATTTTGGGGCACCGTGGTTAGGTGCATAGATATTTATGACTGTTTATTTCTTCCTGGTGGATTGTCCCTTTTATTAATATATAATGGCCTTCTGTATCTCTTATATCTTTTTTGCATTTAAAGTTTGTTTTGTCTGATATTCGTATAGCTACTTCTCTTTTTTTGGTTACTGTTTGCATGGAGTATCTTTTTCCAACCTTTCATTTTCATCCGGTTGTATCCCTGGGTCTAAGGTGAGTCTCTTGTAGGCAGCATATGGATGGCTCATGTTTTTTGTTTTTTTTTTAAGATTTATTTATTTACTTTATTTTTATTTTATTTATCCACCCCTCCCCCAGATGGTTCTCTCATCTGTCTGCTAATTGTTTGCTCTCCTCCAGGAGGCACCAGGAACCGAACCTGGGACCTCCCACATGAGAAGCGAGAACCCAACGACCTGAGCCATATCCGCTCCCTGCGGACTGCGGCGTCTACTGGCTTGTGGCATCTGCTTGTTGCGGCAGGGACAGCATCTATCTTGTTGCAGTGGGACGGCGTCTGCTTGTCTTCTTTTTTAGGAGACACCGGGACCTGAACCCGGGACCTTCCATGTCGTAGGCGGGCGCCAAACTGGTTGTGCCGTATCTGCTTTCTGGCACATGTTTTTTGATCCATTCTGTCAGCCTGTATCTTTTTTGGGAAGAGTTTATTCATATTCAGTGATATTACTGTAAATGCATTATTTACTTCCACCATTTTATTCTTTGGTTTTCATATGTCATATCTTATTTTTGTCTGTCTTTTTACTTTTTAGTTATCTTTTCTGCTATTCTTTCTTCTGTACTCTCCTCTAAGCTTCTCCTGTCTTTTTCTTTCAGGCTTTAAGGCTTCCTTTAATATTTCCTGCAAAGGTGGATTCCTTTTTTATGAATTCTTTTAGTTTCTGTTTTTGAATATTTTAAACTTATCTTCATATGTGAAGGATAATTTTGCTGGGTAAAGAATTCTCTGTTGGCAGTTTTTCTCTTTCAGTATCCTAAGTGTATCATACCACAGTGACTTCTCATCTCCATGGTTTCTGATGAGAAGTCCACACTAAGTCTTACTGGACGTCCCTTGTATGTAATGGTTTGCTTCTCACTTGCTGCTCTCAGAATTTTCTCTTTATCGTTGACGTTTGACATTCTGAGTAGTATAAGTCTTGGAGTAGGTCTATTTGCATTTATTCTGATTGGAGTTTGCTGCACTTCTTGGACATGTAAGTTCATTTCTTTCATGAGAGTTGGGAAATTTTCAGCTATTATTTCCTCAAATACTCTTTTTGCCCCCTTTCCCTTCTCTTCTCCTTCTGGAACTCCCATGATAACGTATGTTGTTGTATTTCATCTTGTCATTCAACTCCTTGAGCCCCTGTTCAATTGTTTCCATTCTTTTTTCTTTCTGTTCTTTTCTCTCTTCAATTTTAGCTGTCCTGTCTTTGGTATCACTTATCCTTTCTTCTGTCATTTTGAGATTGCTGTTGTATGCCTCTAATGTGTTTTTGATTTCACCTATCATGTCCTTCATTTTGATGAGGTCTGTTACTTTTCTATTCAGGTTTTCAAATTCTTTGTGTTTGCTCAATGTCATCTTCTTTTTTTTCTTCAGTGTCTTCTTCTTCTTGATGTCCTTTATCTCTTTAGCCATATTGTCTTTCAACTTATTAATTTGATTTTGGAAACTTGTGTGCATCTCGTTGGTTAGTTGTCTCAAATCCTACATCTTTTCTGGGGCTTTGATATATTCCTTTTCTTGGGCCATTTCTTCCATTTTCTTAGTATGGCTCATAATGTTTTGTTGATATCTAGGTATCTGATTAGGATGATGAGTTTATTCAGATGCTCAATTTTTCTCTCTTTTGTAGGAATTTAGTGGTGGGAGGCTGTGTGTTCTGCTGTTCTTTGATTCTTGGTTCAACCTGTTCTTGGCCTTTAGGATTGTCCGTTAGTTGCTCAAAATAGGGCTCTGAACTCAGTAATGGGTTGCAGACCCACTTCCTAGGGTCTTGGGCAGAGAGACTGTAAGGACTGGAAAAAGCCTCTCTTACTTATTATGTTTAATTTCCTCACATGCACTTCCTTGGTCTGCCAGCAGATAGTGCTTTTGTCAGCCCTCTCAGTTCAGTGCCTGGTCGCAGTGTGTTTGCTCCAACACCGACCAGATCAGTGTGATAGAGGTTCTTGCCTGGAGCCAAAAAGCCTCTTATTTAGAACTTTTTCAGTGGCACTTCTCCAGCCTTTACTGGCAGCCCTCCCCCTTTTTCCGAGTAGGAAATAATTCCTCTCCCTTCTGTGTCCTCAACAACCTTTCCGGGTCAGTAGAAGGGGAGATTGAGAGAGTTGTATCTCTTTAGTCCGAGCTGGCTCCCAAGGCCAACAATGGTGTGGGCCCCACCTGGCCTGGAAGGGCTCCATGGGACACAGCAGACCAAATTTGTGGGTCAAAAGCTGAGTCAGCTTTAGGCAGTGTCCTTCTTCTCTTTCCTGGGAAGGTGGGTCCCTAGGGTCCCCTTGTTTATAGCCACAGGCCCGAGGCCTGAGAATTCAAAAGTGTATAGTATGGGGGAGGGGTTGCTGGCAGTAGCAGCTGCCACTTTTAACTCACAGTTTTGCCATAATGATTCTTTTATCATACAATATAATGTGTGATTGTATATCATACAATATTTGTCCTTGTGTGTCTTGCATATTTCACTCAGCCTAATGTTTTTGAGGTTATTCTGTGTTGCAGCTTGTCTCATAACTTCATTCTTAGTGCCAAATAATATTCCGTTATGTGTATGTACCACATTTTATTTATTCATTCATTTGTTGATGAACACTTGAGTTGTTCCACCTTTGGGCTATGATGAAAAATGCCGCTGTAAACATTTTTGTACAAATATCTATTTGAGACTCTGTTTTTACTTTCTTTGGGTATATACCTAGAAGTGGAATTGCTGGATCATATGGTAATACTGTATTTAACTTTTTAAAGGAACCACCATTTGCCTTCCACAATGGTTGCACCATTTTCTATTCCCAGCAATAAGGTACTAGTGTTGCAAATTCTCCACATCCTCTCCATCGCTCATTTTCTGCTTTTAAAATAATAGCTATCCTTGTGGGTATGAAGTGGTCTCTGATTGTGGTTTTCATTTATAGTTCCCTTATGGCTAATGAGGTTTAGCATCTTTTCATGTCTTTTGGCCATTTGTATATCTTCTTTGGAGAGATATCTATTCAAGTCCTTTACCCATTTTTAAATTTGATTGTTTGTCTTTTTGTTATTCTGTTGTAAAAGTGTTTTATAAATTCCAAAGATTAAACCCTTATCCGATATATGGCTTGCAACTATTTTCACCCATTCTATAGGTTGTCTTTTTTATTTTCTTGCATAAAAGTTTTTAGTTTCAAAGTGGAATTTATTTATTTATTTTGTTGATGTTGTTTTTCCTTGTGCTTTTGGTGTCATATCTCCAGAATTCATTTCCGAATTGCAGGTCATGAAGATTTGCACCTATGTTATCTTTTAAGAGTTTGATAGTTTTAGCTCTTATATTTAGGTCCTTGTTTCATTTTGAGTTATTTTTGTATATGGTGTGAGGTCGGGGCCTAACTTGATTCTTTTGCATGTGGCTATCCAGTTTTCCTAATACCATTTGTTGAAGAGATGATATTTTCCTCATTGCATGGCCATTTTCAAAATCAATTGGTCCGGGAAGCGGGTGTGGCTCAGTGGATAGAGCCCCCGTTTACCATATGGGAGGCCTGGGTTCGCGTCCCGAGGCCTCCTTGTGAGGGCACGCTGGCCTGAGCGGTGCGATGGGCTGATGCAGCAACCTCACGGCAGGAAGCAGGTGTGGCGCAATGGATAGAGCACCCGTTTACCATATGAGAGGCCCCGGGTTCACTTCCCGGCGCCTCCTTGTGGGGGCAGGCCAGCTCGCGCGGCGCCGTGGGCTGATGCGGCAGGACCTCACAGCAAGGGGGAGATAAGCAGACACAGAGAAGACACGCAGCGAATGGACACAGCAGCACAAGCAGCAAGGGGGGGATAAATAAATAAAAATAAATCTTTAAAAAAAAAAAAAAAATCAATTGGACCATAGATTCATGGTTCTATTTCTGGGCTGGCAGTTCTCTTCCTTTGGTCTATATGTCTGTCTTTATGTCAGTACCACACTGTTTTGATTGCTGTAGCTAGGTAGTACAATTTGAACTCAGGAAGTTTAAGTCCTTCAGCTTTGCTTTTTTTTTTTTTTTTCCTTACAG
>JAQZBX010006526.1:0-52916 GCA_029593785.1 Cabassous unicinctus | reverse complement strand
AAGTAAAAATCCTAAGAGGCCTACCCCAAAAGGTGTTCTTGTTAAATTGTTCAATGTTCAAGAAACATCCAGAGAAAAGAGATCCATCCATGCAAGGGAAGCTCAATGAGATTAAGTGCTGATTTCTCATCTGAAACTATGGAGGAAAGAAGGTGGTGGTAGGACACAGTTAAGGTGCTAAATCTTACAGCTGAGAATTCCACATCCATCCAGCAAAGTTGGCATTCACAAAAAATGAGGGAGTGATCCAAATATTCACAAATGAACAGAAATTAAGAGAGGCTGTCAACAAGAATCCTCCCTTTCAAGAAATACTAAAGAGAGTTCTGCCCATTGAAAGGTGTAAGGAAAGAGAGGGATGGATGAGAGTGGAGGAAAAAAAATATTGCTAAGAATAACTAAAAAGATAAAAAAAGAAATAAAAACAAGAAATGGCATATATAAACCTAAAGAAAATATGGCTAATATAAGTAATTCCTTGACAGTAATAACATTGAATGTTAATGGATTAAACTTTCCAATCAAGAGACACAGATTGGCAGAATGGATAAGGAAATATGACCCATTTCTTTGCTGTGCACAAGAAACTCATTTGGACCCAGGGACACAAGGAACCTGAATTGAATGGTTGGAAAACAATTTTACATGCAAACAATTACCAAAAAAAATGTTGTGAGTAGCTATACTTAGACAAAATAGACTTTAAATGCAAAATTATTGTAAGAGACAAAGAAAGACACTATATATTTTTTAAAAGGGATAATCTTTCAAGAAGAAAGAACAATCATAAACATTTATGCACCTAACTAAGGTACCTCAAAATACATGAAGCAAATATTGGAAAAACAAAGTGGAGACATAGATGCCTTTAAAAATATACTGGGGGACTTTAAAACCCAATTATCACCATTAGATAGAACATGTTGACAGAGGATCAATAAAGAAACAGAGATCTTGAATAATACATTAGAGGATCTGAATCTAATTGATACATACAAAAAATTACACCCAAATAGAGTGGGATATACATTCTTTTTTAAAGATTCCTTTTTATTCTCCAGGATAGACCACATGCTAGGCCACAGAACACGTCTTAATGAATTCAGAAAGATTGAAATTACACAAAGTAATTCCTCTGACCTGACAATGGAATGAAGATGGAAATCAGTAAGGGGCAGAGAAGAAGATTAGGCACAAAGATATGGAACTTAAACACCACATTCTTTGAAAATCAGTGGGTCAAGGAAGATATTGTAAAAGAAATCAGTAACTACCTTGAAATGAATGAAAATGACAACGTAATGTATCAAAACCTATGGGATGCAGCTAAAGGTTTACTGAGAGGGAAATTCATAGTCATAAATGCCTACATTTAAATAGAAGAAAGTTCTAAAATCAAAGACGTAACTGCACACTGGGAGGAATTGTAAAAAGGAGAGCAACTAATCCCAATTCAAGCAGAAAAAAGGAAATAACAAAGATTACAGCAGAGCCAAATGAAATTGAAAATAAGAAAGCACTAGAAAAAATAAACAAAACCATAAGCTGGTTCTTTGAGAAGATTAATAAAATTGACAAACCCTTATCTAGACCAACAAAGAAAAAGAGAAAGAACATGCAAAGACATAAAATAAGAAACAAAATACAGGAAATCTCCATTGACCTCACAGAAATAAATAGTATCATAAGAAGATACTTTGAAATATTGTATGCCAACAAGTTTGATAACTTATAGGAAATGGACAAATTCCTAGAAACACACAATCAGCCTACATTGAAGAAAGAAGATATTGATGAATGCAACAGACCAATCACAAGTAACGAGATTGAATTAATCATCAAAAATTTGCCAACTATGAAGATCCCTGGACCAGACAGCTTTACAAGTGAATTCTAACAAATATTACAAAAAAGAACTAACACCAGTCCTGCTTAAACTCTTCCAGAAATAGAAGTGGAGGGAACATTGCTTAACTCATTCTATGATGTCAAGATCACCCTCATACCAAAGGCACACAAAGATGCCACAAGAAAGGAAAATTATAAACCAATCTCTATAATGAAACTAGAAGCTAAAATACTCAACAAAATACTTGCTAATTGTATTCAACAACACACAAATGAATTATAAACCATGAGCAAGTGAGTTTCACCCTTGATATACAAGGATGGTTCAACATAAGAAAATCAATCAATGCAATATCCCACATTAATAAATGAAAAGAAAAAAATCACATGATACTCTCTATAGATGCAGAAAAAGCATTCAACAAAATACAGCTCCCTTTTCTGATAAAGCTCATCAAAAAATAGGAATAAAAGGAAACTTCCTCAACATGATGATAAAGGGCATATATGAAAAACACAGAGATAACATCATATTCAATGGTGAAATCCTAAAATCTTTCTCTCTAAGATTAGGAACAAGACAAGGATGCCCACTGTCATTGCTCTTATTTAATATAATGTTAGAACTACTAGCTTGAGCACTTAGGCAAGTAAAAGATATAAGATGCATCCATATTGGAAAGGAAGAATTAAAAATTTTGCTATTTGCTGATTACTTGATCCTATACATAGAAAGCCCTGATAAATCAACAGCAAAGCTTCTAGATCTTATAAATGAATTCATTAAAGTGCCAGGTTATAAGCTTACTTTGAAAAAAGCAGTAGCATTCCAGTACACCAATAATGAGCAATCTGAGGAGGAAATCTAGAAAAAACTTCCATTTTCAGTAGCAACTAAAAGAATCAAATTTAGGAATAAATTTAACTAAACATGTAAAAGACTTGTATGCAGAAAACTACACAACACTGTTAAAGGAGATCAAAGAACACAAAAATAAATGGAAGAATATTCCCTGTTCATGGATAAGAAGACAAAATATCATTAAGATATCTTTTCTTCCCAATCTGATTTACAGATTTATCACAATCACAATTGAAATTAAAACAACATTTTTCACTGAATTGGAAAAACTATGAAATTTATTTGGAAGGGAAGGAGACTTGAATAGACAAAGAAATATATAAAAAGAAAAATGAAATCAAAGGAACACACTACGTGACTTTAAAATTACTACAAAGCTAGAGTGTTCAAAACTGCTTGACATTGGTACAAGGATAGACATACTGACCAGTGGAACAGAACTGAGAGTTCTGCTGTAGATCCTCATATATAAGGTCAACTGATATTTGACAAGGCCACCAAGCCCATTCAACTGGGAGATAATGGCCTCTTCAATAAATGGTGATTGGAGAATTGGTATCCCTATCCAAAAATATGAGAGAGAAAACACCATCTCACACCTTATGCAAAAATTAACACAAGATGGATCAATGATCTAAGTATAAGACCCAAGACCATAAAGATCTTGGAGAATAATGTAGGGAAGCATCTACAAGATCTTGTAGTAGGAAATGGAGTCATTAATTTTATACCCCAATCATGAACAATGGAAGAAAAATAGATAAATGACAACTCCTCAAAATTAAAAACTTATAGCTCAAAAGAGTTTGTCAAGCAAGTGAAGTGGCAGACAACTTAATGGGAGAAAATATTTGGTAACCATTTATCTTATAGGGTCATAATATCCAGCATATATAAAGAAAACCTATATGTCAAAAATGAAAAGATAAAACATCTATTTTAAAAATAGGCAAGTGATTTGAATGGACATTTCTCCAAAGAAGAAATTCAAATGCAAAAATCACATGAAAAGATTCTCACCATCACTAGCTATTAGGGAAATGCAAATCAAAACTACAATGAAATATTTTACACTCATTAGACTGGCAACTATTTAAAAAACAGAGGACTACAAATGTTGGAGAGGGTGTGAGACAGGCAACACTTATCCACTGCCGGTGGGAATGTAGAATGGTGCAGCCATTGTGTAGGACAGTTGGTGGTTCCTCAGGAAGCTAAATATAGAACTGCCATATGATCCAGCAATCCCACTGCTATGTATACATCCAGAAGAATTTAAAGCAGGGACATGAGCAGATATATGCATAGCAATGTTCATAGCGACATCATTCACTATTGTCAAAGGTCAATAACAGCCCAAATGAGCATCAACAGATGAATGGATAAGCAAACTGTGCTATCTATGTACAATGTAATATTATTCAGCTGTAAGAAGGAATGCAGTATTAACAAATGGGATAACATGGATGAATCTTCAAGGCCTTATTTTGAGTGAAGCAAGCTAGGCAGTGAAGGGCAAATATTACATTGCCTCACTAATAGAAATTAAGCAAATTAAGCAGACTTACAGAGCTAGAGTCTGGAAGATAGGTTTACAGGAGACAGAATGGGAATAGAGGGTTGGGAGCCAATGTCTATATTTGGGAAAATTTATGATAATGTGGAATTTATGTAGCTGTACAATGGATGGGCAGATCAGTGTTTCAGTGATGTTATTGGTTTCAGTGGTGCTTGTCTGTGCGGGCGTAGTGTGGAAGGAGTTGGGTTGTACTATCCATGGAATGGGGGGAGGGTCAGGGGAAGGAGCAAGTGAACTCTGGGGATTTGCAGGTCTGTGGTTAAAACTACAATGTTGTGAATGTTCTTTTGGCAAATATGGCAGGGGAGGGTTTCCTGGTGTAGGGTGTTGGAAGTGGGAGAGTCATACAGGAGATGGCACACCTGGGGCAGACTTCGATGGAATATGTAAGTGCTCATCTTGTGTGTTATATCAGTGGGTGGAGATCCACACAATAAACAAGGAAATATTAAACTCCCATCCTGGGGAGTCCTGTTATGTTCTCAAATGGAGGGGCAAGAGTGTTTCCAGAACATAGGTAGTGCTTAATAAAAGAAAGACTAATATGTAAAGCCCTCAATATTATTGCAAGTAAATATGAATCTTATTCTTCAAAAAAGGAAACAGTGGTTATCATAAGTCCTGAGGGGAGGTGGAGAGAAGAACAGAATAGATGGAACACAGGACATTTTTAGGGCATTAGAATTGTTCTGCCTGATATTGCAATAATAGATACAGGTAATTTTAAATTTTGTCAAAATTTATAAAAAGGTACAGTCCAAAATGTAAACCATAATATAAGCCTTTTTCCATGGTTAGTGGCAATGCTTCAATATTTATACATCATTTGGAACAAATGTACCATCCAGATGTAAAATGTTATCAATAAGGAGGAGGGGAACAGGGGGGCTTTGTTGAGTATATGGGAATGCCCTATATTCTGTACATGACTTTTCTGTAACCAAAAGCTTCTCTGAAGATAAAATGAAAAAAATAAGACAGTGGGGGAATATACAGAAGAAAATTGCACTGTACAAACAAGACAACATATCTTACAGTGATGAAAGACATAATTTCAAAAAAATTTTTATTATTTCAAATTTTTTCTATTTTTATATTTAAAACTATCATTATTTCATTTTCTTATTAATTTTATTTTTTGTTGTTGTTGGTTTCATTTTTGAAGAGGTTTTGGATCATGAAAGCGTCATAACTGAGGCAGGAGAGGATCATTGGTGGGGGGGTCAGTGAGGGGGATGTATTGGAGGAGGTTCACCTGGGGCATACTGTTAAGGCATATGCATGTGTTCAAGTGGTCACAGGGCATTGTCACGGTGGGTGCAGATCCATACAATAACCTAAAGAATATCAAATTCCTATCCTGGGGAGCTCTCCTACATTCTCTAATGGGACAGCAAGAAACTCCTGAGTACAGCAGCAGTGCCTAGTGAAGGAGGATGGACCATTGGGATGGGCTCTTGATATTGATGACTGTATTTATGAACCTTTTCTTTTAAAATTAAACCTTAGCTTAGTATTATATGTTGCCTGAAAGTTATCTACTGAAAGCCTCCTTTTTCCACAAATGTGGCCTCTCTCTAAGCCAAACTCAGCATATAAATGCATTACCTTCCCCCCAACATGGGACATGACTCCCATAGCTGAGCTTCCCTGGCAACAAGGGATTATTAACAAGCACCAACTAGCAATGCACCTGGAAAATCTAAACTATTTAAAAATAATAATAATAAAAATTTATTAAAATATACAGAAAAAACATAAGAGGCATATAAGAGCAAATTTGGATTGCTTCAAGAAAGAATTAGTGATTTCAAAGCCAGAGCATCTGAACTGGATAAGACAGGAGAAGAGAAAGAGAAGAGAAGGGAAAAAGTGGAATAGCATCTCAGAGAATTTAATGACAACAGAAAATGCAAAAATATACACATTATCAGTGTCCCAGAAAGAGAAGAGAATGGAAAAGGGGCAGAAAGAATATTTGAGGAAATAATGACTGAAAACTTCCCTCCCATTATCAAAGACATAAATATCAATTTCCAAGAAGGACAATGTACTCCAAACAGAACAAATATGAAGAGACCTACCCCCAAGACACCTACTATTCTGAATGACAAATGTGGCAGTTTAATATTGTTCATAAATTCCAAAAATAGATAATGAATTGTGATTGTAAATTGATCTATTCCTCTGGGTGTATTAGATTCAGAGGTTTTGCTTTTATTTTATTAAATGAAGACTGGGGTTTTTATTTGACCACATCACTAGGGTGACTCAGTTTGTGTCCCCCACCTTTGTGGGCTATATAAATGGATGCTCAATCAAAGTCAGGGAAGTAAATACATGGAGAAGAATTACACAGTGTTTTGTTTTGGATGCTGCAGCTCCAGGGAGAGAGAAGACCCTTATGTGAGCTTACAGCTTAGATTGGAAGAAGCTGGGACCACAGAGCCTTAAGTTGAAGAGGAAGTCTCAGTCTGTATAGAGACTGGCAGCCATCTTGCTCCAACACGTGGCAACAGACTTTGTTGAGGAAGTAAATTTCTCTTTATGGTGTTGTGACTGTAAGCTTCTACCCCAAATAAATAACCTTTATAAAAGCCAACAGATTTCTGATAATTTGCATCAACACCACTGTGTCTGACTAATACAGAATTTGATACCCAAAGTGGGGTTGTGCTTTTGCAATTACCAAAGTGCTGCAATGGTTTTATAAATGGATAATGGGTATTATGTGGAGGAATTGAGAGATGCTTGATGGAAAAGGCCTAGATTATTTAGAAGAGATTGTTAGTAGTAATATGGAACCTTAAGTTATTTTGAATAAGGCTTTAGAAGAAAATAATTTTGAGGTGTTTGATAAAAAAGGCCTAGAGTGCCTTGAAGAGACTGGTAGTAGGAATATGGATGCTAGAGATGCTTTTTATGAGGCCTTAGAAATAAATGATGGAACAATTATTAGAAACTGGAGGAAAGGTGATCTAGGTTTTAAGGAAGCAGAGAACTTATGTAAATACATCAATATTTAGATGGAAACCTACCTTTTCAGTGAGGAAAGGCTAGAAAAGTAGAAAATAATATCTTAAAATATTATCAAATTGTGAGAGAACTTGTTAACGTTCCTTTTTTTCCTATTAAAACATATCTCTTAAGAACTAGAGTGAAATAAAGATAAATTCTTATAAACAAAAATGAGTTTGCCATATACGGACTTACACTAAAGAATCATCTAAAGGATGTTCTTCAAGGAATAAAAGAAAAATGACCCTGAGAAAAGATAGTTGGTAAAGAAAATGCTAGACATATGGATTATAATAAGCAAACATTACTTGTATGACACAATAATAATAATTAGCAAGGTTAAAATCCTGAGTGACATTACAATGACAGATATAAGCCATTTTACATCAGCATATACCATGCAGAACTGTGTGGGAGAGAGTGGTCTACAATGTGAACTATGGTCCATGCTTAGTGGCAAAGCCCCAGGATGTGTATAACCATTGCAGGTAATGTGCCACACTAATGAAAGATGTTTTTGTGGGATGTTATGGGAGGTCTGGGAGGTGGGAAACATGGGAATCCCTGTAATTTTTGTATAACAGTTATGTAATCTAAGCAGCTTTTTAAAATACATGTATAAAAACAATACCACACAAATACAAAGTATCAACAATAAGAAAAAAAACAAGAGGGTGAAAAGACTAGGCTAAACAACAATATCATGTGAGTTTGTGGTATGCATTTGCAATTAGGGCAATCATCCATTTAACAATATTTGGTGACCACTTTCATATAAGCAGGAACCATTTGATGAACTGGATATACAGAGTGAACAAAACAGCCCCAAATTCCTGTCCCTGTGAAATATCTGAGTCTCTGTGTCTCCCTTTATATCAGATCCAGCAAAAGGGCAGAGACTCAATAAGAATCACACCCCACTGACATAATCCAGTCAAAAAGGACTCACATCCACAAGAATAGATTAGGTTTACAAACATACACTTTCTCTTTTGGGGATTTGTGAAATAATCTCAAACTGTCACAGAGCTATTATCATTATTGTATTGTGCTCATTGTCACAACTCTGGAAAATGAAGCACAATTTATTTAAGTAACACATTCAGGTTTAGCTTTTAAATGCCAGAGCTCAAATTTGAATCCAATTCTCTCTGATTTTGAACTCTATGCTCTGATCCCCTTTAGCAGTTTCTCCCAAATTTGTTTGATACACAGACCCCTTTAAAGTAAGTAAAAAATATTCTGGACCTCCAAGATTGACTTAAATTACTATTTTTGTATTTTTATTATAAGCATATATTACTTCTTAAAAATTGAGTGATGTAACAAAATAGAAAAAAACAGTGATCCAATGTTAGGTAAAAAATGTAGAATATAAAATTACTATATTACAACTACAAAACACAAAAACATAAACAAAAAGTGGTGCATAGCTTTACAAAATAGAGGAGATAAACTAGAATGCTCACAGTAGTTCACTTCCATAGCTCCAGCTCCTAGCCCAGCTGAAGTATGCAATGAATATTTGTGGTTCTTGAATAAGCATTGGGACTAGGGCTGAATCAATCTACTTTCCAAAGTTGCTGTAATGAAATTATATGACCTTCGTAATGAAAACAAATTTAAGTTAAATTTAAGTTTAAGAGATTTCACACCCCAAAGCAATAACATGGGGGAAGAGGCTTTAATGTAGTTTATAGAAAGACACCAAAAGTCAAATCTAGGGAAGCAGGTGTAGTGCAGTTGTTGAGCTCCTGCTTCCATGTATGAGATCCTGGGTTCAATCCTTGTTACCTCATTTAAAAAAAAATCAATCTACAATAGGATTTGTAATTAGTTGTGCAAACATATGGGAATGATAGTGGATTTTTTGTAGCTTTTTTTTCCCTTATTTTTTTTTTTTTTGGATTAATGAAGATGTTCTACTCTTGATTGAAGTGATGAATGCACAACTCTGTGATTATATCAAATGCCATTGATTGTACACTTAGATGAGCTGTATGATTTATGAACAAAAAAAAATAGGGATGGTTGCGGGGAAAGACACTCAATGTAAGATATGAAATATAGTTACTAGTAATACTTTGACAATGCCCTTTCATAATTTATAATACATGTTTCACAACGATGCAAGGTATTGGCAGTTGGGTGATGTGTGGGAGCCTTGTATATTCTGCATGTCTGTTTTGCAAGTTCACAACTTTTACCATACAATTATTGTTTATTTATGTTCATGGATAAATGATATACTTCAAAAAAAGTTTAATGAAAAATAAACAAAAAAGTCAAATCTAAAATAAATTATGGCTGCAAATAGAAAAACCATGCCATCTGGACTAAAGGAATTTGAAGTGACTAAGAAACCAGTATTCTTGTACATGTGGAATGAATGACAAAACTCATCTCTAACACTTCAACATTTTTGATGACTCTGAAATTTGTAAATAGCTGGGGAGTTCACTATTTCTTTCTTCTCCTTCACTTTCTGAGTTTTATCCAGAAGATCTTTGCATGTTGGAATTTTCTCGGCATTAACAAACAATTCCTTCTCTCGTTCAATTCGCTGTGCCAGGCAGTCACATTGCTTTTGCCTTTCTTCAGCTATCTACTTCAGTTTACTCTGATGGGGAACTCTTTTCACTTTTCCCTTATGCTAGGTCTCTACTGTGGGTCTATTAAAGACTCTGTCGACTAGTTCCGGGGCTGTTCGCAAGTGAGTTGCAGTTTCAAAGGGTTCAAAGTATTTTTTATCAAAAAAGAAGACATGCTTGTTCTGTTGTTTCCCCTGTAAATCCAGCAGACAGAGCTCTGATTTTAGTCTTTCAATTTTCTTAGCTTCTGCAATTCTTTTCATTTCTATATATTTGACATGCTGAGTTTCCATCAGTTTCAGTGGTTCAGGAGTTACTTCTTCCTTAGTCTCTTTAATAACTTGAACTACATACTGGAGCTGAACCCGAGGCATTTTCTAGTAGAATTCATCTGGATTTTTCTCAAGGGGCTTCCTGAAAGTTTTGAGATAGTCCTAATTTTTTTTCGGTAGCAATTTGCACGAAGTTTGTAATTTCTTTTTCTCCAGCAGGACCAGATGTTTTCGAAAGCTCGGCTGGCTTCGTTTTCCCGCTGCCAGGACTTAGCCACTTTTCGAAAGGCCGCCTCCTTATCGGCTCAAGGCCGAGAAAAACTCCGTAGACCACGCCGGTTACACTAGACATACTTTTGTTACAATGTTAATAAAGTGTGTACAAATATAAAAGTAGCTAAAAACGCCTTCTAAAATTATGACAACAAAACCAAATATGTACTTTAAAAGCATGTAAAAACTTAACTATAAGAACAATAATATTCAAAATAAAAACATTGATTCCATATGATTAAGGATGCTGTACTGCTGAAACTATATCGTCAGTGTTGGAGAAAGATGAGCTTCAGGTCAGGCTTTGTATTTACTAACTTTTTGTATGCATGTTGGCTTCAGTAATTCAGATATTGGCTGTTAGTAAAACTATTTTGTTAATTGTATCAAGGCTTTGCTTGCTAGTTCACAATAAATAGATCTCAGATTTTTCCAAAATGCTGCCAACAAACAATCTTCAAGGGTCAATTTTAAGTGTCATTTGATAACTCTCTAATGCTGCCCTATTTGCTTGAAAAGAAGGTTATTACTGCAGCATTAATAAATTTGCACTAAATAAACCCTGATTGCCAGAAACAGGCCTCAATTCTTGCATCTGGCCATGCTTACAGTGAATGAGTGGTGACAGTTTGGCTTGTTCAAAGACAGAGTGTGTAGAAGGCTTCTGTAATTTGGGAGTGCCCACCCAGGAACAGATTTTGAGTTTGATGTGCACCCATGCTCTTACACCCTCTAAGGGTTCAATTGGCCCATAACATTTCTGTTTCTAATTATGGAGATATTTTTGTCAGTCTCCTAAATCATTTGACCTTCACTTACTGAAAATTAAATTCATAAAAAGAAGTGAAAATGTAGGCATGGAAATTGTGTGGTGGTTCTTAGAATGAGTGGTCTTTTATACAAATGAGAAGTCTTTAATTTATCATATTACAACTAACATGCAACACAATTAAAATTTTTTTTTTCTCCTGAAACATTTGGATTGTTGAGCACAGTCTACAATTTGAGGAACATGGACTATATTTGCTGAATTCTTAGCATCCAGTCTGTAGGGAGTAGCACAGCTCTTTCAAAGACTGTTTTAGAAAAAACGTTGACCTTTAAGTCACCTCTTGAATACTTGTAGAGTTTCCCCTCTCAGCCCTTTTCCACTTGACCGTAAACATAGCCCCATATTCCTATTTCCATATACCACACACACACACACACACACACAGGTATGCCACATGGTACCGGAAAATCCTGTTTTGCCGCACCCAGGGTTCCCCAAGAGAGAAACACCAATAAACAAAGTAATGCCCTGAGTCTAACATTAGCTTATTTTGTTTCATCTTGTAATGAGACAGGTGTAGTCTCATTCTTTGACTAGATAAGGACATTTCATTCCAAAACATGTACTTGTTCAAGATCATTGAGAGATGTTACAGATTCAGAATTTGAGACCATGGTTCCTGGGCTCTTGGTCCATGTGCTCATTAGAACATGCTGCTTCATCTGAGTAAAGTATCTATCCACTGTGTGGAAGCAAGAGGACCCCACATTAATATGATTAGGGAGGGAGGAAGGTACACAAGAACATCTCTATTAAACTAAAACACTGCCACCTCCTGTTTTACAAATAACACCAACAGCAACCGTAATACCGATGATGCAAAATTTTAGGTCAACTGTTCTGGTCCTTGCCATTTGCTCCGTTATTGGTTTAAGAAGCAATTATTAGCATTGCCGTTGAGCCTTCGTTTCGCCTGCGCATGGCGCCTGGGGTTAAGCTACAGTACCAGAGCACTTGCTTTCACATAACTGGGGCCACAGGACCCTACTGGCCCCGCCTTTAACCATGAGCGACAAGACATCCTGGGGAAAAAAAGAAGCAATTATTAAAGGCAAATTTTTATCAGAAGACTCTAAAATCCCTTTATTAACTCAATAAAGACCATCTTTAAATATTTTAATTTTATTTTAATTGAAAAACTGCTATCTGTGAATTGCTAGAATCTTTTGAAAGCAACTTCTTTGGTTTGGGTAAAATCACCATGACATATCCTTTAGTTACACATAGATAATGCAAATGTCAACAATTGTTCTCAGAGAAAACTGATTTCCCTACAATGTGAATGCAGATGGTGTAGAATATGGTTTGTAGACACTTATACTTGGGTAAAGTGTACATTGTAAGCCAGATTGGGCCCTTAATGATTTAGATAAATTCTATATAGTAAATTGAATAATCAATTCCCCTTAAATGGTATAATTCAAATTAGAATTTCTCAGGTTAGGGGAGATATATTGTTGACTAGTGCACCTGTCAAGATTATGGTGGTTGAGAATTCCCCAGAAACAAATAGGTATTTGTATTGGAGAGGAGCTAACACCCTCTCTAGTTTCAGAGACTACTGCCTATGTGTTCCAGGTGTAACCACTGCTAAGGACAGTGCATTTCCAACTTGGCATGTTGTTCTTGATATTCCACCAGAAATCTGTAAACCAGCCTGGCATTACCTATGATTTAAAAACCAAATGAAAGCAACTATGCACATGTAAGGATCCAGAAACCTAGAGAAATGCATGATAAGATAACAATGATAATTGGCATTTGGGGGCGGCAATGGTTTAAAGCTAAATTGGTGGACCAAAGTAACAAGTGACTGCCAAGACTGGTTAGAGGAACATGTAGGCTATCAAAATGGGAACCCCTTGGAAAATAAATCTGGGAGAAGATTTGGCTTTCCTTAAATTGGGGTCATGAAGCACAACTTTATTCTGCATCTATTTCAGGAGCAGTAGGACTTTCCAGTTCCAATTATTGTTTGTATATGACAGACACAGTGCTTGGCAGTGGATAAACAAAAGCAAACAAAAATTATCCCAGATATTTCATCCTTCACCCCTACATCCAGTTATCTCATTAAGTATTTTAAAATCTATTTTATATGACACTCCTCTCTGGTCTTTATTCCTCTGCATTAGTGAAACCCACATCATTTTGTTTGATTTTGTTTTAATTTGAGCTACTACAACAGCCTCTTTCTTGGTCACCCCATCCCTAGCCTTTACTATTATTTCTTTCCAATTCATCTTCTACATAGCTGCCAAAGAAACATGGGTCCTACCTTCAAAGCACTTAAAATCTACAACAAAACTTGAAGTAAAATTCAGTACTAAATATCTAGTGGTCATTTCTGCATGTGTGTGTGTTGTCAGGGTGAGGGGGTGATAGGCAGGGTGGGAGGGTTGCCTTTTAACAACAGGATGTCAAAGTATGGGTAGCCATTTCCAAGTTTACAATCTGTCTGTACAGTATTTGCTTCCTCAACTTCTCTTCCTGTGTAAGAATCCACTGACTAATGTAGAGCAATGGGCAAGGAATACAGGCAAAGGCACAGCAGAAGTTACTCCTCAGTCACAGGCTCCTGGTAGGCAAGGATTGGCCCATGGGAACTGTAGGTTTTCCCACTTTTTGTAAATGAAATGGATAGAGTTAGCAAAAGAAAACAGACCTAGGTAACATTTGTTAAAACTTCAGGAGAATGCAAATAAACAAAACTTCATGAACTGAATGCCCAAAAGCAGCAAAGAGTGTCACACATTAACATCATCTACTAATAAGGATGAAGAAGATTTCCCTCTGGGGTTTTTGGCTCTCTGGTCTTTGCTAGCAATTTGGTGAAATGGCTTTAGCTTCCTCTTCAGGGTCCTTGGCCTGAGGACATAATGGTGATCCTACAACAGAGATCAATGGTGAGTCACCCCTTGCATGACACCTCAGGATACAGGATGACAAAGCACTCAGAGAAATTGTAAAAACAAAGCAAGCCATCACCTTAGGAAAAGCCAGCTCTCTTCCTCACTTATCTCCCATCGTCATCCATGTTAATAACTTTTTGAAAGATTTTTAATGGCTTGCAACTTTTAAGAGTTAGAATTCAGTCCTCTATGGAGGAGAATGGCTTCTGAAACCTCTGTCATACAAAATGACCTTGAACATTGACTTCTTGTATGTGTGAATGAGCTGAATTATATGAAGGAGGGAGATATCTGATTTCTGGGGAAACACTTCTTGGTTCACTTATCTGCATAAATTCACTATATATACAATAAAATTTTCTCAAGTGTTTCTGTGTCCAGAAAGCCAGTGGAAGACCAATAAAGCAAACAAACCTGAAACTACTCCACCTGTAGCCACCCATAAGGGCTACCTCATTAACAAAAGAATAGACAGTTTTCTGTCCTGCTTTTAATTTAACACTATTGACCACTTCCTTCTTTTAATATTCTCCCTTCCCTTTTCTCCTTCTCTCTTCTAATTTCTCCTACAACTTTGAGGTTCCTTTTTTCTCAGCTTGTTTTCCAGATTTCTTCCTTCCTCTTATTCTCACTCTACTCACTTTTCCCACTATCCACCCCCTGCACAACCATGGCTTTTCTTTCCACAGAAAGAGTGAAAGACCCAGCCTGGAAATATTTTGAATATTTGTCAGGCATATAACTAATGGCCCATTGAAAATCTCCACCTCAGTTTCTAATTTAGATTTAGAACGTTTGTCTCCTGCAAACCTATTTCTCTTGCTATATTTTGGACCTCAATGAATATACAACTCTGTCGCCAAAATCCCAAATATGAGAATAACCCCAGATACTTTTTTTGTCCCTCATCCCCACATCTAGTTGTCCCATTAAGTATTTTCACCACCTACATCTCTTTTTAATATAATACTCATCTTTGGTCTCTCTTCCTCTGCATCAATGTTGCCCAAGTTACTTTGCTTTAATTTGAACAAATGCAACAGCCTCCATCTTGGTCCCTTTGCCTTTAGATTGTTCCCCTCTAATTCTTCTTCTACAGAGCTGCCAGAAAAATTTCCTAAAGGAAATCTCATCAATCTTTTCCCTCACTTAAAAGCATCTCAAGCTTCCACATTGTCCATAATATATAGAGTCCTTGGCCAGCTATAAAATAACTGCATGATCTGGCTCCTGCCTAACCACTCTAAACTTATCTTCCACTACACCTCTCACCTTGTATCTCATGATGCGATTTTGCACAATTGTTTACAGCTCCTAGTCTAATGTTAAAGCCAGCACAAATGAAATACAATTAACCCTCAAAGTACCAACCTCAGAGGACAAGACTATCCCATAAAACTCCTTTTACCAAGTTCTTGTAATTAATAGAAAATGATTACAGGCAATTACTTTGCTGTGGTTGGTTGGGCCAAAATATTTTAGTCAGTGAAAATACCCACTCACTCTCATTACAGCCTATATACAAAATTCCAAACACATCTTCTCCTTTACACTGGGGAAAGCCCAGCAATGTATCTTAGAATTGACACAACAGGCCATTGTCCAAGCCATGCCCATTGTCCCCCTATGTGCAGGTTTTAGACTAGTAACCTTGACTACATCTTCATATGCATCTTTGTCTCCTTGGAATAAGCATGCAAACAATAGGTCCTTATGGGTTTTGGGGCTAAGAGGCTCCCTTGTGTGCTGCCCAATAAGCTCCATTAGAATAAGCAGTTCCTGGTTGCTTAATGGTGTCTTATAGAGATGGATTTGTTTACAGAGCCACAACCAGTCACTTTGTTTACATGGATTCCTATAATGACATGGGTAAGACATAATTCCCAGCAGAAGTTCTGCATAGCCAATAAAGACCTCAGTGGTAAAATGGAAATGGTACCTACAAGAGAGAGCTAAATCTGACAAACTTCACAATACCTTAACAGAAATGTGTGAATCTCACATTTGATTAAAATGAATCCTGACCCTGTGACCCAGGAGTATATTACTAGCCAGGATCCTATGGTTCTGGTAGCTAGACACCTGTGAAAATCCCTCTCCAGAAAACTGACAACCAGAGATGTCAACTGCCTCAACCCAAGTGTTCATCACTGGAGATGACAATGTCCTCTCCACAGAGCCATCAACAGCAGATACTATGTTCCCTATGACTTGCTTTTACCAGGCCCTCATAATTTTTACCACACTACCCAGGTACTATCCAGGTACAAAAGCTTCAGAGATGTTTTCACTAGTATGACACCAACAACCTTTGCTCAGCTTGGAGCTGTGTCCTCGTTGATGTTTTACAGGAGGTCCTGTTGGTGGCTTCACACCATTTGGATGTCCTTTCTCCAGATTCTTGTTGGCTCCAATGTTGACCCTGAGCTCTGGGGATTCTGACTCCCATGGAGGGTACCTGAAAACATTGGAGCTGTCCCCAGTCAGCATGATTGGAAGCAATATTTTCTCCAAGGCCAAATCCCCATGGACGATCTTCTTGGGGAAGTGGTGCCAAGAACTCCATGTTGAAGTACTCTAGTGGTATTGGAGCACCTGGTAAGTAAGGGCAACTGAACCCCTGCAGAAGAAAGAAACTGCAGTGAGAGGCTGTAAGGAAGGTGTTCAGAAGTGGGATAGCATTTTTCATGAACTGAAGACCCTCAGAGCACAAGTGATACTTCACCCATTTGTGAGGGGATCAGTATGCATTTGGGGTGCACCTCTGTGTACCTTATCAGGGTGGAGGTTGGTATGGCTGCTGTCCTTTTGCTGAACAAGTGGGGCTAGTTTCTCAAAAGAACATCTCAGTTTAGACACAGGACTGCCAGTCACAGCCAATTCTCTACAGGCCTCATCTCCCTTCCCTGAGTGACATGACCCTCCTGCATCCACCTGACCCATTTTGCATGGGCTTCCAGAAAGCTTAGAAATGTGTGCATTGCTTACACATAGATTATTTATTTTTTTAATGAAAATTTCATTGAAGTATATTATTTATACATGAACACACATAAACAACAAGTATAGAGTAAAATTCATGAACTTATGAAAAACCCTACATATCATAATACAGGGTTCCCAGTCATCACCCCACCAATACCTGGCATTGCTGTGAAACATTTGTTACAAAATATGAAATAGCATTGTCAAAATATTACCACTAACTATAGCCCATATCTCACATTTCGTGTATTTTTTCTCAACTCACCCAATTATTATCACTCCGTCATAGTATGACACATTTGTTATAGACGATGAGAGGATGTTCTCATATTTTTCCTGTTAACTACAGTCCATCTTCCACCACTGGATTCCCTGTGTTATACAGTCCAATGTTTTTCACAATCCATTCAATATTTACAATCATTGCCTATCATTTTCATCACAAAGTTGTGTTGTCATCATCTCAATTTTAGAACACTTTCATTACTCCAAAAGGAAAAATCCCATATCCTCCTACACCGCTTATAATTGTCTCTTAGAATTTATATATCTTCTTCACTGTTGCTGCAAAAATATTACAACGTTACTGTTGACTATAATCTATAAATTAGAATAGTTTTAATATTCCCATATATCACCATATTTTAACGTTTTATAAAAGAAGAACATTCTTATATTTATACTGTTAACCACAATCTTCATCCACTCCAGGGATCACTATGTTATACACACCCTAGATTATTATCTAGCTTCCTTTTAATTGATGTTTACATCACAGACTACACCTTTCAGCTACAAACTCATTTATAAATCAGCACTGTTAGTTATACTCACTAACATGTGTTAGAATCAACTCCATTCATTTACATACTTTTACATTAAACCTTATTAAAAATTCTATATGCCTTGAGCATCAGCTCCCATTCTCAACTTGCACCCTATTTCCTATTAACCTGTAGTCTAGAGTTTATCTTCTTGAGTTTACTCATCATATTCAGTTCATATTGGTGAGATCATAAAATATTTAACTTTTTTGGTCTGGCTTATCTCACTCAACATAACATCCACAAAGTTCATCCATGTTGTTATATGTATCTCAGTTTCATTTCTTCTTACATCAGAATAAGATTCCATTGTATGTATATACCACATTTTGTCTAATCATTCATCAGTTGATGGTCACTTAAGCTGGTTCCATATTTTAGCAATTGAGAATAATGCCACTATGAACATCAGTGTGCAAAAGTTAGGTCATGTCCTTTTTATAGTTATTCTGTATATATTCCTAATAATGGGACTGCTGGATCATACAACAGTTCTATTCTCAGCTTCTTGAGGTACTGCCAACACGACTTCCACAATGGCTGCACCATTCTGAATTCCCATCAACAGTGAAGGAGTGTTCCTATTACTCCATATCCTCTCCAGCTCTTGTAGTTTTCTGTTTTTATACAACACATTCTTAGGCAATCAGTGGGTCAAGAAGGAAATTGGAAAAGAAATCAGTAACTACCTTGAAATGAATGAAAATGACAACACAGTATATCAAAATCTATGGGATACAGCAAAAGCAGTGCTGAGAGGGAAATTCATAGCCATAAATGCCTATATTAAAAAAGAAGAAAGAGTTAAAATCAAAGACCTAAATGCACACCTGGAGGGATTAGAAAAAGAACAACAAACTAATCCCAAAGCAATTAGAATGAAAGAAATAACAAAGATTAGAGCAGAGCTGAATTAAATTGAAAAAAATGAAACACTAGAAAAAATGAACAAAACCTAAAGCTGGTTCTTTGAGAAGATTAATAAAATTGACAAATCCTTAGATAGAATAAAAAAAAAAGAGAAAGAAGTTTCAAATACATAAAATAAGAAATGAGGAAGGGGATATCACCACTGGCCTCACAGAAATGGAGTATTATAAGAGGAAACTTTGAAAAATTGTATGCCCACAAGATGAATGATTTAAAGGAAATTGACAAATTCTTAGTAACACATAGGCAGCCTACATTGACAAATGAAAAAATTGAACTCAATAGAGCAATCAGAACTAATGAGATTGAATTAGTCATCAAAAATCTCCCAACTAAAGAGAGTCCAGGATCAGATGCTTTCACAGGTGAATTTATTTTATTTTATTTAATTTATCCCCCCCCCCACTGCTTGTGCTGCTGTGTCCATTCACTGCGTGTCTTCTCTCACAGGTGAATTTTAACAAACTTTCCAGAAAGAATGAATGCCAATACTGCTTAGAATGTTCCAAATATTGAAGTGGAGGGCACATTTCCTAACTCATTCTGTGATGCCAACATCACCCTAATGCCAAAGTCACAGAAAGATGCCACAAGAAAGGAAAAATGTCTACATTTTTTTTATGTTCATCTCTTATGAACATAAGAGATGTTCATAGCATCTCTTATGAACCTAGATGCTAAAATTCTCAACAAAATACTTGCTAATTGCATTCAACAACACCTGAAATGAATTATACAACATGACCAAGTGGGTTTCATCCCTGGTATGCAAGGATGGTTCAACATAAGAAAATCAATGTAATACACCACATTAACAGATTGAAAGAAAAAAATCACATGATCATCTTTATAGATGCAGAAAATGTATTTGACAAAATACAGGACCCTTTCCCGATAAATACTTGAAAAGATAAGAATAGAAGGAAACTTCCACAACATGATAAAGGGTATATATGAAACACACACAGATGACATCATATTCAATGGTGACATGCTAAAAGCTTTCCCTCTAAGATCTTAAACAAGGAAAGGATATGCACTGTCACTTCTCTTATTTAACATTGTGTTAGAAGTACTTACTTGAGCATGTAGGCAGGAAAAAGATATAAAGGCATCCAAATTGGAAAGAAAGAAGTAAAAATTTCAATATTTGCAGATGACATGATCCTATGCATAGAAAGCACTGAGAAACCTTCCAAAAAGCTTCTAGAGCTTATAAGTGAATTCAGTAAAGTTGCAGGTTATAAGATTAATGTGCAAAATCAGTAGCATTTCTGTACACCAATAATGATCAAACAGAGTAGGAAATCAAGATCAAAACCCCATTTATAACAGCAGATAAAAGAATCAAATACCTAGGAATGAATTTAACTAAATATGTAAAGGACTTGTACACAGAAATAAACAACACTGTTAAAGGAAATCAAAGAAGACCTAAATAAATGGTAAAATATTCCCTGTTCATAGATAGGAAGACTAAATATTGTTAAGATGTCTATCTTACCCAAACTGATTTACCGATTTAACACAGTCCCAATAAAAATTACCAGAGCATGTTTTACTGAATTGAAAAAGTTAAATATGAAATTTATTTGGATGAGCAAAGGGCTTCAAATAGACAAAGACATGTTGAAAAAGAAAAATGAAATCAGAGGAACCACATTACCTGACTTTGAACATAATGCAAATCTACAGTGATGAAAATTGCATGGTGTTAGCAAAAGGATAGACACACTGACCAATGGAAAAGAACTGTGAATTCTGTTATAGATCCTCACATGTATGGTCAACTGATATTTGACAACACCTCCAAGCCCATTCGACTGGGAAAGAATGGTGTCTTTAACAAATGGTGCTTTGAGAACTGGATATCCATATCCAAAAGAATGAAAGAAGAACATCATCTCACTTGTTATACAAAAATTATCTCAAGATGGTTCAAAGATCTAAATATAAGCACCAAGACCATAAAGATCTTGGAAGATAACATAGGGAAGCATCTACAAGATCTTGTCATAGGAAATGATTTCAAGAATTTTACATCCAAAGCCTGATCAATGAAAAAAACAATAGATAAATGGGTCCTCCTCAAAATTAAAAACTTTTGAACCTCAAAAGAGTTTGTTAAAATGAAAAGGCAGCTGACTAAATGGGAGAAAATATTTGGTAACCATCTATCTCATAGGGGCCTAATATCCATCAAATATAAAAAAATCTTATATCTCAAAAATAAAAAGACAAAAAAAAAACCACTTATAAAATGGAGAAGTGATTTGAATAGACACTTCTCCAAAGAAGATATACAAATGGCAAAAAAAGCACATAAAAAGACACTCAACATCACTAGCTATTAGGGAAATGCAAATCAGAACTACAATGAGATATCATCTTAAACCCATTCGACTGGCAGCTATTTGAAGAAAGAGGACTACAAGTGTTGGAGAGGATATGGAGGAAAGGGAACATCCTCTGCTGATGGGAATGTAGAGTGGTATACCATTGTGGAGAACAGTTTGGTGGTTCCTCAGGAAGGTAACTGTAGAACTGCCATGTGATCAATCAATCCCACTGCTGGGTATATACACGGAAGAATTGAAAGCAGGGACGGGAACAGATACATGTTCATAGTGAACATGCCAATGTTCATAGTGGCATTAATCACAGTTGTCAATAGTTGGAAACAACCCAAATGTCCATTAACAGATGAATGGATAAGCAAACTGTGGTATATTCATACATTGGAATATTACTCAGTTGTAACAAGGAATGCAGTATTAACACATGGGATGACATGGATGAATCTTAAAATGGACATAAAAATTAAAATATGTGTCTTTGTAAGTATCTGTTGAGATGAGTAATAATGGATTAAACTAGACTAATAATGAGGATAGAGACAAGATAGAGGCTAATGTATGGCAAAAGGGATCAATACATTGGAGGTTCCTGTGAGGTAGGTAAATCTGGGCATGTGGAGTAATCATGTGAAAAAGCAAGAGTAGAAGTAGTTTTAATCACAAGTTGTGGCCTCTGATTACTGATGGGAGGGAAGAAATTCCAGAGAAAACTTAGATATGGTGTATAATGCTCCAGAGATATATGCTTGGCAGATAGGCAAAGAAAAATTCAAATTTTAGCTTTGTTTTCCTCTATCCATGTAATTTTGCCATGCTACTAAACTTTTCCAAACTTCTGATCATGTCCTTTTTATGCTGGTAAAGAAACAAATGAAGTTTTGGGTATTTATGAAAGGTGGCTCTGGAAATTTTGGACAGGTCTTGAATTTCATGGCTTCTTTTTCAATCCTCAGATTTACCTGCTTTATGCTTGGCCTATCTGAAAATTCAAAGTCAGAGAACTACAGCTGACAGCCTAATTATTGAGAATGCATCACCGGGTGAGTAAGGAATTGCTATCTCTACTGAAATTACATCCCTATTGCCAGAATATGGGAAGATTTCACGTATTATCCTGAAAATTATAAAAGCACTCAATATATATTCAAGAATCCTTGAGAGACTTAAGTGTGCCCAGAATTCCTGGGATAATGGTGAGTCAGAGATTAAGAAATAATCTCCTTCCACTGTTTGCATTAATTTATTGCAGCCTCCATTAAGGCTGTGTATTCAGAGAAGAAATGGAACCCATGACCTTGGTTGGGAAATAATTCCATCATTAACCTTGTAAGTGGTAGTAATATGCTTCGTGGTGATAAAATGTGATAGAGGTAAGGGTACAAATGGACAGTCTAAAAAGGAATCAGATGTTTGATCAGGTGGCTTCAATCAATCCAGTATGAAAGGTGCTGAGGTAAGTGTTGTGTAGTATTCAGGGCAGCACAAGACAGGGTTAGGCCAGGGAATACAATTATAAATAGTTTCATTATTTTATTCAATACTAAACACCTCCAAATATATATAGATAGAATATAATTTTGCATTTTGAAATGAAGTTTGAAATTCTTATCACCATTTTGTCCTTAATCAACCCTTCCACTCTTTGTGAATAATTTTTATGAAAATTTGATAAGTGGAAGCAATGAATAGGAAATATTTTTCACTTGATTTTGGGTCTTCATAAAAAAAAATGAATTTAATCTTTAGATTAAGATTTTTGGTCCTGTGAAATTTTTTGAAGAAATGGAGAGACTGGAACACATAAAGAGGCCAACTTTATCTTTTAACCAAGAATCAAGGAGAAGACACAAGAGAAACAATAATAAGAAGGATTTGGAGGACCAAGATAAAATTGAGTTTGGCCTTATACCATCAGAAGGAGCCAGACTGTGTTGGTAATCCAGTATAGAATTCTCAGGGGGCTCTGATTTGTGTTACTGGATTGCCTAGATCTTATATCTTGTAATGAACAACTGAGTTTTATATATTTGAAAGAGGAAGACCTACTGATTTCAGTTCTGTATGACACCCATGAATTTCTGCCAAATGGTGTACACTGCTTCAAGTTTCCCACCATTTTAATGAATAATAGAATGATTCCTCACAGTAAATCAATGAGTCTTAAGTGGGAGGCAATTTATACATTAGCCCATTGTATCTTTCCAAACACATAACAGTTTGCTAACCCATTTCAGAGATGAAAAAACTGAGGTCACTGGGGGGCAGATTAGAATAATCAAACCCTAGTTGTGATTAAAAAATGACAGATCATGTATATTGCTTCTATTTTCATGAGCCTGTAAATTTATTTGAAATTGGTAGAGTAGAGCATTTTAGTTATGATTTCTCAAGTACAAATTTTATAATCTCTATCTGTAAGTCATAAATACCAGTTTGGGGGCAATAGTCAAATTATATCATGCAACAACTCATGTGATATTGTGCTATAATGAAACTTTATGTATTCACCATTTGGAAGTCCCTGTAAGTATATGTGATTGACAAATACCAGGTCATCACTCAGAATGATCTGACTACAATCCCAAACATAATTTGAGCTTTCCACCCATTACTGCCCCTCCATTCCTCAGTGCTTCCTTCTAAACCATCTTACTGTGATATTAGTGAGGAAAGTCCTCTCTGAATTTGGATGTCTGTGTTGTTTTAAGAATCAATGGCTTTCAAAGATGTAGCTATAAACTTCACCCAGGAAGAGAGGATCATGATGGACACATTCCAGCGAAAGATGTTCAGAAAGGTGATGCTGGAGACTATGAATCATCTTCTGTCCATAGGTGAGTCTCAGAATAGTTATCTATCTATCTATCTAATCTATCTATCTGTATTAGTCAGCCAAAGGGGTGCTAATGTGAAATACCAAAAATGGGTTGGTCTTTACAAAGGGTATTTATTTGGAATAGAAGTCCATAGATAACAGGCCATAAGGCATTAAATTTCTTCCCACCAAAGTCCATTGCCACGTGTTAGACCAAGACAGCTGCCAACGTTTGCAGGGTTCAGGCTTCTTGGGTTCCTCTCTTCCTTGGGCTTCATTTCTCTCTAGGCTTAGCTCCTGTTTCCTCCACAAGGTCAGCTGTAGATGACCAGGCAAATGGCTCGCTTCCCTTCTCGTGGGGCCTTCTTTCCAACATCAAAATTGCTTCTCAAAAAACTGCTTCAACTCTGTTCTTGCCATACCTTTTATACTTGATTCCCCACCCACCAAGGGGTGGGGTTCAACACCCTATTGACATGGCCCAGTCAATTCCCCAATATCTTAACTCAATCATGCCCAGATAAACAGATCAGTTTACAAGCATGATCCAATTATATTTTTGGAATTCATAATTACATCAAACTGCCCAACTGTAACACTTCACCCTCTGAATTCCAAATACATTGCAATATTCAAAAAACCTTAAATCAGTAACAATTCAAGTACAAAATCATATCATAGGCAGTTTAAAGGAATACAGTTTGTCTTCTGGCAAAATCCGGTCTCCTATAGACCGCTGAAACTTACAAAACCATTTAACTGATTCCAATACACAAATGGAAAGACAAAGGATAAACATTTTCATTATCATAAGGAGAAATTGGGATGTTAAACATGAGTCATGGATCCTCTACAGTTCAGTAAACCTGCAGGGCGTCTTCCGTTCGATTTCAAAGTCTGGGAGTCATTCTTAAGACCATGGTTTCTTCTCCTTGGGGCCACATGGGAACCCAACCTTTCCACAGGCTTGCCCAAAGGCCATTTTCTTGGTTCCACCATCATCAAGTATCTGGGTGTCGACCAAGCTCCAGACCTCACCCTCCAAGAATGTTGGGGTGATTGCCACACCTTACCCAATATTTGGTTTAGAGTCTTAGCTGCCCTAGTACAGTGAGGTGAAGACAATATTACCCCCTAACCTTTGGCATAGAGGTTCAACCCTCTCAGAACAATGGGTTGACCACCTAGCCTTCTCTAATCCATGGGGGACAGGTACACCCCTCTCAGACCCATGTGGTGTTGACCTTAATCGCCCTAATCTTGAAGGAATGTGCTCCATCCTCTCTGCACCCTGGGGTGACAAAACTCTCCCAGAACATCAGGTGGGGACATCCACCCTCTTCAACTGCAGGGGCAAACTCACCCTCTGTGTACACATGGGTGGGGCTCCTCTCTTGGCCCAAGGAGATGTCTTAATTCCAGATCTCTGCTTCCACGGTTATCTTCTAAAAGCTGATTCTCCTTCAATCTCTCTTTTACATGTCCTCTTTTGTCCAAGCTGACAGTGGTTTTGTTCATACAGCTCTCACAAAAACTTTGTTGGTTTAGTATGCAGGAAGAAGGGGTCCAAGCCATCAGACAGTAAGATTTTCCACAAGTCTTTCCTAGATAACTGCATCTTCAATTCTGATTTACAAGTTCCAAGTTTAGTAAAGTCTTCAAATGGGGCATTTTCTTTTGGGAATTTGATTTCCAGAAACTTGGAAGTTCCAGAATCAGTTTCTGTTTTCCTTGTGCTGAAAAGTTCAGTCCTTAGTGTATTTCACTCTTCTAGTATTTTGCTATAAGCTGCAAGGAGAAGCCAAGCCACATTCTCCAAGTTTGCCTTGGAAAGTTCCTCAACTAAATGCTCTGGTTTACCATTTTCAAATTCTGTCTTCCACATAACACCAGGAGTTAATCTTGCTAAGATCATTGCAACTTTAAAACATGGATCACCTTTCCTCTAGTTTCCAATAAGAGTTTCATCATTTACTTCTAAGGCATCATAGAAAGTCTCTTTGGCGTCCATATTACTATCAACAGTCTCTTCAAAGTGATCTAGGCCTTTTCCATCAAGCATTTCACAATTCCTCCAAAAAATACCCCCTACCCATTTATAAAACATTTCCAACATTATTGTAATTACAAAAGCACTTCCCCACTCCTCGGTACCAAATTCTGTATTAGTCAGCCAAAGGGGTGCTAATGTGAAATACCAAAAATGGGTTGGTCTTTACAAAGGGCATTTATTTGGGGTAGAAGTCCACAGATACCAGGCCATAAAGTTTCTTCTCACCAAAGTCAATTGCCATGTGTTAGAGCAAGACAACTGCTGACGTTTGCCAGGGTTCAGGCTTCTTGGGTTCCTCTCTTCCCGGGGCTTCCTTTCTCTCCAGGCTTAGCTACTGTTTCCACCACAAGGTCAGCTGTAGACAATCAGGCAAATGGCTCGCTTCCCTCCTCCTGGGGCCTTCTTTCCAATATCAAAACTGCTTCTCAAAAAACTGCCTCAACTCTATTCTTGCCATGCCTTTTATATTTGATTCCCCACCCACCAAGGGTTGGGGCTCAATGCCTTACTGACATGGCCCAGTCAATTCCCCAATCATAACTCAATCATGCCCAGATTAACAGATCAGTTTGCAAGCATGATCCAATTATATTTTTGGAATTCATAGTTACATCAAACTGCCCAACTGTAACACTATCTATCTATCTCTATCTATCTATCTCTCTGTCTATCTATCTATCTAGCTATCTAGCTAGCTAGCTAGCTAGCTATCTATATTTCTTACTATCTTTCTTCCTATCCATCTACCCACCTATCTGTCTACCTGTGAATCTAATATATCTTTATCTATTAAACAAGGATCTGGAAGAGCTTCTTCATATGCCACTCCAATCTTTCCCTTTATTTTTTCATAGCACTTAAAACTATCTGGAAGAGATTTGGCTCTTCACTTTTTACACATCACATTTTTTCACACCACTGGAATCCAATATTCCTGACTAAAATTTTATGTGTTTCTTGTTTCTCAATCTCAAATACTCAGAACTGTGCTGAGAATGCAATGAATATTATTTAAATGAATATATAAATTGATTAAATATTATCTGAATAATTACTATGCTTTAGTGATTATGTTGATTTTCCCAACAAAATAGAAAATTAATAGGCATACACTTTTCCATATATAACTTTTTTTTCTGGTGGGTTTTATATTTGTTGGATTCTTTTATAAATACTATTCAAGCACTAAAATATAATTTTACCTCTTATGAAAAGATGAAATTAATGCAGGCTTTGAATTTGGGCCTGGGCCTTAATGCCCACAAATCCTTAATGTCTTATTGCACAAGGTAAAACATCCCTTTGCTGTTGAAAGATTGTCACTATCCTGTGTTCAGGATGTGCTTTCCCGTTCTGAATTTCAATGTTTATTTTATTCTTCTCATAGCCTCCACTGGCCTTGAAGGTAATGCACTGTTATAAGCAGATAATTCAAACTATATTTTATCTCTTTCCTAGAAGCAGGGCAAAGCAGATGTGATTTCCCAGTTGGATCAAGGAGAGGAACTGTTTGAAGAAGTATTAGGATTTCTCCAAGAGTAAATAGCTCTATTTCTAAGGTGAAAGAAGGTGGGCACCATTGGAACATGAATACTACATGTACCCCTACTACATGTGGAAATAAATTCTTGTATTTGTTTATTGGTTACAACACATCTTGGAAAGGAGAATGAAGAAGACTTCAACTTGAAATCCCAGGTGATGCAGAAAAGACCTCAGCTTCCATTATCCATCTGAATGTATCATGGGTCTGCTATTACACCTGTTCTGATGGTGTATGAGGTGCTGATTGGGGTTCTTATCTTTCATCCACACCCAGAAGAAGCAGATAGTATTTCATTCCAGGCTAAAGTAGGTTCAAGCAACTGAATCTGGACCTGAGATGCAATGTTACCCAGCATCCATGAGAGTGAGAAAAGTGCTGCAAATTTGGCTGGAAAGCACCATAATTTCCTGCCAACTATGCACAAAGTGAGACCAAGGACAAGGCTTAACCCCCACACCTAACCACTATATATTTAGTGGATTACAATTTTGTAATTTTAGAATTTTTGCATTATGCCAAAAGGAAAAATACCATACCCCTTATAGCTCCTATTGTTTCTTATAATTGATATTATCTTCTTTGCCACTGAAGAAAAATATTACAATATTACTGTGAACTATAATCCATAAGTTACATTAACTATAATTTTCCCATATATCACTATATTCTTACTTTTAAATAGAAGAACATTCTTATACTATTAACCACAATCTTCATCCACTGCCAAAATCACTGTCATATTGTCCCTAGATTATTCTCTAGCATCCTTTCAATCGAAATATTGCATCCACAGACTACCCTTTTGACTACAATCACATGTATAAATCAATAATGTTAATTATTCTCACCATAGGGTATTACCATTGACTCTATTCATTTCCACACATTTACAATACACCTTATTAAAAATTCTACTACATTAAACATCAGCTCCTTTTCAACCCACATACAATTTCCTAGTAACCTATACTCTAGATGTTACCTCCCTGAGTTTACTCATCATTTTAGTTAATATTTGTGAAACCATACAATATTTCTCCTTTTGTATGTCTTATTTCACTCAACATTATGCCCTCAAGATCCATGCATATTATCATATGTATCCAGATTTTGTTTTTTTTCACAACTGAATAGTATTCCATTGTATGTATAAACCACATCTCTTGTATTGCTGAATAATATTCATTGTATGGATATGCTAAAAGATTTTTTTATCCATTCACATATTGAAGAACATTTGAATTGCTTACAATTTTCAGGAATTTTGAATGACACTATAAACAATGGTGCACAGGTTTTTCTGTGGACACATGTTTTCAGTTTATTCAGATAAATAGCTAGGATCATGATTGCTGAATCATATGGTCAAATTTTGTTTACGTTTGCAAGAAACTACCAACTTATCTCAGAAAGAAACTGTGCCATTTTGTATTCCCACCCTCAATGGATGTCAAAAAATGTAAATCTGAAGTTTAGGGGATTCTCTATCTTTATGGAAAGAAAATATTTCAATTATGACTTAGAGACTGGACCACTCTTAGGTCAGCTCACATTTTTTTTGATGAACCAAACTCAAATCTTTAATCTATAACTTTTTGAAGTTTAGTATAAGAGTGTTCTTAATCCTTTAAATTGCAGAGAGCTCTTGAAAATCCAACAGAGGGTTGAATATATCCTTGACATGAGAAAATGACTTGTGATAATAGCATGTATAACTGGCACTCTGCAGTGACCAGGTGTCAGAAGAGGGAGGTGAGCACTGCACTTAGCATGTCAAATGGGAAAAGCAAAGGAGGAATGGACCACTGAGCATGACAGAGTTACCAGTAGTACTCTTGGGACCAGCTGTTTAATTTCTCCAACACTTGAAGTTTTGTGGCTGACTTTTTCAAGCACGTGTCCAAGAACATGATAGATAAACTATACCATAATATTGAAAAAGTTGTCCTTTCAATTCTGCATATTACAGACATTTACTCATTTCTCTATGTTTAAAAGGACACATATATTTTACTGTGAATAAAATGTATTCCTTTATTAACTGCTATGCACAGGTAGAGGCTTACAATCTGAAAACACAGGATTCACATAGTGAATTGTGGAAACTCCATCTTGATTAGTTTTGAAAACCAAATAAAATACATACTTCAGTCACTTCTATGCACTATAGTGACTTACCAACATTTTTAAAACAGAGGATTCACATACCGAACTATGAAAACACTAGTTTCAAACAGTAACTAAAATAGATGCTTTATTGAATGGTATACACTGATATTGACTTTCAATAAATGTGAAAACAGGATTCACACAGTGAAATGTGAAAACACTATCTTGATTCATTTTGAAACCTAACGAGAATATGTGTTTTATTGACTGCTATGTAATCATATTGACTTCCAAACAATGTTAAAACAAATTATACACATAATGAACTGTGAAAACATCTTTTGGTTAATATCAAATAGTAACTAAAATACATGCCTTATTCACTGATTTATATTAACATTTACTTACAAACACTTTTAAAATGCTAAAATCACATAGTGACCTGTGAGAAACTATATTGATTAATTTGCAAAACTAACTACAATACATGTTTTATTCTCTGCTATTTACTGATGTTAACCTACAAAAAATATGAAAACACAGGATTAATATAGTGATCTGTGAAAACACTGTCATGATTGGTTTTCAAAACTAATTAATGTATGTGTTTTATTCACTTCTACATACAGACATTCACCTACAATAATGTTAAAACACAGAATTGACAAACTGAACTGTGTAAACACTATCTTGAATATCTTTGAAAACTAATGAAATACTTGTTTTATTCACTGCCATGCAGTGGTATTGACTTACACCTTTTGTAAAATACAGCATTCCCATAATGAACTGTGAAAACATTATCATGATTACTTTCAAATACTAACAAAAACATGTGCTTTATTCACTGCTTTATACTGATATTTGCTCACAGTGTTAAAACACAGGATTCATATAGTGAATTGTGAAACACTATCTTGATTAGTTTCAAAGTCTAACTGAATTATATGCTTTAATCAGTGCAATGTACTGAAATTGACTACAAACAATGTTAAAACAAAGAAGTCATATAGTGAACAGGGAAATCACTATCTTGATTATTTTTAAATACTAATTGCAAGACATTTTTAATCCCTGCTGTATACTGATTTTCACTTCCAAGGTTAGAACACATGATTAACACAGTGAAATGGGAAAACAATGTCCTGATTATTTTCTTTTTTAATTTTTTTAAAAAGATACTTAGATTATGTACATGTTACACAAAAAAATAGGGATTTCCAAATGCCCCACTCCCCACACCTTCCAGACCCTGCCACGTAAACATCCTTCATTAGTGTGGCTCACTCTTGCAGTTGATAAATGCAGCCTGGAGTTTTGCCACTGAGCATGGACCATAGTTCATATTGTAGTCTACATTCTCTCCCACACAGTTCTGAATGTTATGTGACAATATAAAATGGCAAATATATGTCATTGAAATATCAATCAGCATGATTCCCAAGTCCTGAAAAAGCTCCCATATTACAAATGTTTTTCCCTTTCCCTGCCCCCAGAGCTTCTAGCTGTCACCACCTCCACATCAATATTGTAATTTCTTCCAATGCTAGAATCACAATATGTCTATAGTAGAATACCAGTAAGTCCACTCTAGTCCATAGTTCTTTCCTCAATCCTGAAGATTCTGGGATGGTGATGTCCACTCCACCTCTAATTGAGAGGGGGCTTATATCCTATGGGGAAGATGGATAGGACTATCTTGCTTGCAGTTACAGACTCTCTCTGTTTCTTGGGATAGTCATTGTCCATCACCATCTCCTTGTTAATTGTCCTGGGTGAGTCCAATGAGCTGTAGAGTAGGTGTTGCAACTCTGCTGAGGTTACAGGCCCAGCTGGCTCATGGGCAGTCCAAAGACTCATGTCTCTTGGATGTACACCTACAAACTCTAGCACCAAGTATAGGTTTAAACAGAAGGAACAGATGAGTCATGTGTAAGGAAGACATAATTGAGTCCAACTCTGTCACTCTCAGGAGCACAAACTCCAAAGTAGGGCCCACTGGCAAGACATCAAACTCCAGAGCTATCAACACTAATCATAGGACCTGGGTGTCTCCAGAGCCCTCAGGAACCCCACTATTTGGGGTAGTATCCACTTTGGCAGTCTATGAGATCCTGCTGAGATGTGCATAAGTTTTACCTCTGGGATGAACTCTTGACTCACTTTGAAGTCTCTTAACCATATAAACTCATTTGTCTTTACCTTTTCCCCCTTTTATTTGAGGTGCTTTTCCAGTAGTATTGGTAGTTGCTTCTTGGTAATAATCCCTTGGTACCAGGGAGGCTCATCCCAGGGAGTCATGCACCACACTGGGGGGATGGTAATGCATTTATATTCTGAGTTTGGCATAGAAAGAGGCCACATTTGAGAAAAAAGGAGGCTCTCAGGAGGCAACTCTTAGGTACCCTACAACAATAGATTAAGTTTCAATTTTAAGTTCAAAGGCTCATAAACATAATCATCAATATCAAGGGCCCTTCAGTGGATCATACTCCTTCAGCAGTCATTACCCATGCACTTGGGGGACTGCTGCTACTCCATTAGAGAATGTGGCAGAGCTCTCCAGACTGGGAATTCAATATTCTCTAAGTTATTGTGTGAGTCTCCACCCACTGTGACAATGCCCCATGAACATTTTAACATTTTTATATACCTTATATGTATTCCCAAATGAACTTCATCTCATGTATCCCCTATCATTGACACCCCACACCCATGATCTTCCCCCACCTGAGTTGTAACCGTTCTGTGATCCCAAGCTTCTTCAAAAATGAAGCCATTAAAATAGCCAAAAACTATTAATGGGAAAATGAAATAATAAGTTTAAATATAAGAAATATAACACATAAACATTTAGAAAATAAACTAAAAATAAAATTAAATTAAAAGATTGGGATATTTAAAAACAATGAAAAATATTTAAAAATTTTTTTTGACATTTTGCCTTTCATCACTGCAATATCTGGCATCCTGTCTGTACAGTGGCATTTTCTTCCATTTATTCCCCAGTGTCTTACTATTTTTCTTTTTGCTTTCAAAGAAGTTTTAGGTCACAGTAAAGTTACATACAGAATACAGGGGACTTTCATATGCCCAACATACTCCCCTTTTTCTCCTTCCCATATTAATACCTTTTTAAATGCAGATGGTACTTTTGTTATAACTGATATACACATAATGAAACATAGTTACAAAACATGGTCAATAGTTTATGGTATGGTTTACATTTTAGACCCTACACTTTTACAAATTTTAATGATATTTAACATGCCTTTTGTCCATTATTGTAAGTCCATGCAGAACACTTCCATTGCCCACTAAATACTCCCTGTTTGATCTATTCTATCCCTCCCTCCCCCTCACCTCAGAGACCACGGTGACCCACTGGCTTCACTCCTTGGATGACAAGATTCATAGTTACATGCAACAACACTGAGGTTTAACACACTGGTTTGTCCTTCCCTATTAGGAAACACCCATGTTCTTGAAAGACCTCCACCTCTCTATTTGTGATCAAATTGGTCCTCCTGAATATGGGAGTCCAACTCCTTCCTGCTCATTATGTTGGTCTCCACCTATTGATAAAACACATTATGACAAAATGATCACTCACTCCTTCCCTGAAAACTTGCTCCAGGTGTGCTGTGTCCTGAATGTTCCCCATTCAAAACCCTAAATGTGACCCTTCCTTGTCACATTGCCATAAGAACATTCCCAACATTGTACTTTCAACCACATACCCACAAATCCCGTGTTCACCTGGTCCCTCTTCCAACCCTATGTGCAGTTATGTAATGATATTGAAGTACAAACGTATTTAAAGCACCAGATTCATATATTGATCTGTGAAAGTCCTTCTAGATGCTTTCTTTTCAAAAGAGTCCCTCTTCCATGCCCACTGGCCCTAAGTAATTTGGGGGTGGGCATGTTCAGGTGGCACCCACTGGGGATCCCTGCAGTGGGGGAACAGAGATTACACATTTCTGTGGGCCCACAATGTTGAGAGGTAGCAAGTTCCTGCCTTCCAGCCTCTGCTGCCAGAAGCCATTTTGTGAGCCCATGCCTGGAAGGCCAATTTCAAATAGTTTGAACAGGTTTTCCATTGTGATAAACTCTGATAAATCTGGTATCTGGTGGCTTTTGATAAGATTTTCTCATCATTTCTTGTCAATATTTTCTTTCCATTTTGTTGTCATTTATTGCTTGACCCTTGGCTTACTAAGCTGTGAGGGGCCCAGTTTTGAAATATAGTGATACTTCTATCTGCAGTAATATAGGCCAATAAAATGTGAGTAATTCTTAAATTGGAATTTGATTATCTGGAAAGAATTATGTCCTCAATGGGAATTCAATAACTAAACCAATAATTTACTTCATTCTTAGAGATTATGTCCAATTGTTAGAGCTGAAATATAAAAATTAGAATTTTGTTACAATTAATTTCTATTATATAAGAATTATTTACATTGACAAATGTTTTTTGACATACTACCTCTTTCTAATAATGGATTACATTAAATCCATCCTGACATTGCAGTTTCTTTTACAATTTACCATTTCTATTTTCTATTTTAATTTACAATAAAGATCTTTTTAACAGCTAAAAAAGCCATTGATTACATATTTTGACTAGATGATATGATATGTGAATATATCTCAGTAAATCTGTTTGATAAATATTTTTGAAATAATAGCCAGAATAGCAGCTATGTACAGCGGGAGAAACAAAGAGATTGACAGTGGAGGAATATCCTTGTTTGATTGTTTTTCTTTATTATTATTACTATTGAATAATGAAAGTTAAATAATGATTGAAAGGCTAAATGACAAATGCATTGCAATACTAGGTCTTGGTGGGGGTCTGTGTATGGTGTTATGCCATTTTATTTTTTAAAGTCACAGCTTTTACTATATATTTCATGTTTATATATATTCATGTATGAATGATATCCTTCAATAAAAAATATATTAAATGAGAGTTGGTGGTGAGAGTTATACATGAAGGCTTTGCATTTAATTATTTCTGTAGTCAGGGCTTCCACTTGTTGCTCTTCAAAGATGGAGGCTGTGGTCATAGGTGCAAAGAGATGTAGGCCTGTTCTCCGACTGGAAGATCCAGCCATTGATTTTTATGAAACTTCCCCATCACCCACCTGACATCTGGTGAATAGTTGAGTAGGGTTATATCTCCTTGTTTAACCTACAAATGGCTTTTCCCTACTGGGATTGGACAGGGGTCTCCACATGCCATAGAGAAGAGTTTGAGGGTAGGGGACTCTTGGGCCTCTGTGCTTGAGTGTATATGTGTGAGTGTGTCTCTCTGTTTGCCCCTTACTTTATTTGTAAGAATAATTTTCATTTTATTTCAAATAACTTCTAAAGAAGTAGAAAAAGGCAATAAATAATAATAAATAAATAACAGCATTTATTTATATATGGGTACCTCCATCTGAATTACTCTGTACGTGAGAACAACTCAAAGGATATGGAGACAAAACAGAAATGCTTTTATTGAAAGAAAAATTAAAGCTTGCTATCAATCAAGTAAAGATTTCTAAAATAATTCACAAAGGTCTCTTCTTAATTACAAAATCAGAAATGGGATTATTAAAAATTGAGGAATCAGAGAAAAACATTTGGAACTTTCTTATTCTCTAAGTTAGTGTAGTTAACATTTTTAATTGAAATTTAAAAAAAGACAAACTTGTACAAAAATTTTGTAAAAATGCATTCATTATGAAATGAAATCATTGGGGTCTCTTGTTTTTAAAGACTGGACTTCTAAAAAGGGCTAAAATCATTCAGTTTAAAAGAGCATTTAATTTATATTTTGAGCAATGCTGTCAATCAGCTATTAATTTATATGAAAATGATAATAGATATTTAACTCTTATTTTACAATTTGAATTTTACCAGGTATTTTAAAAATTGTATTTCTATTTTAAATATACTAAATATGTCCATGAGAGAATATTATCAAAATTTTACTACCAATTAGAGTCTATAACTTTCATTTGGTGTATTTTCTCCCAACTCACCCCATTATTATTTTTATATTTATATTTTTATGACAGAAGTTGTGAACTAACAAAACAATCATGCACTCAGTCAGAATTTCCATACAAGAATATTCCATCATCACACTGCACTGTGGTGGAACATTTGTTACAGGTTATGAGATAATATCTTCAGACTGTTACCACTAACCATGGTCCATACCATACATTTGGCACATTTTTCCATACTCCCACATTATAAACATGTCACAATTTTGTGTATTTTGTGTGTAGCTTTTTGGACTGCTAATGTGTTTTCATTTTTCCTCTATAATCATGATTTGACTAGTTGTTTATTCATTTTACTTCTATATTTGAACCACCACCACAGCCCCACTACAAAACTAAATTAGAACTTAATTTCTTTGTTCAAGGATGTGCTTATTTTCTGTCATTCTTGTGGGCCCTTTCAACATTGCTTTCTTTCTAGATGATTTCTTTTCAAAACAGACCCTCTTCCATGCCCTTTGACCTCAAGCAAATTGGCAGCAGGTATATTTGGGCCATGATCACCAGGGATCCCTGCAGTGGAGGAAGGGAGAGTATAATATCTAAACCAGTTGTCAGGCATCACCTAGTGGCTGCATTTCTGTGGCCTTGCAAATTGGAGGTGTAGCCTGACCTGCCTGCTATCCTCCACTGTTGGGAGCCATTTTGGAATCCAGGGTCTGAAGGCCAATTTCTAGTTCCTTGAACAGCTTATCCATTCCACTTAGTTTGGATGTATCTGATATCTAGTGGCTTTTGGTTATACTGTCTCATCACTGTGTTGTCAATATTTTCTCATTGTGGTTGTCATTTCTTCCTCAATGCTTGTCTTATTGGCTCTGAAAGTCTGTGTTTTGAAATATTAGGGTGGTCCTAATGATCTTGTTATTTGCAGTAATGTATACCAATAGGGTGAGGAATTCCCAAATAGGAATTTGATTATCTGGAAAGAATTATGACCTCAAAGGAAATTGAATAACTAAACCAATAATTTATTTCAGTTTTAGAGATTATGCCCAATAGTCAGAACTGAAATATAAAAATCTGAATTTTGTTATAATTAATTTCTATTATATTAGAATTATTATTTACATTTATAAATGTTTGCTGACATACAATCTTTTTCTTGTAATGGATTATATTAAATCTAACCTGACCTTACAGTTTCTTTTACAATTTACCATTTCTATTTTCTATTTTAATTTGCAAATTTACAATAAAGGTCTTTTGAACAGCTAAAAGTAAAGCCATTGATTATACACTTTGGCAAGATGATATAATATGTGAATACACCTCAGTAAAACTGCTTGATAAATAAATATTTGTGCAGAAATAGCCATAATAGCAGCTATGCACAGCAAGGGAAATAGAGAGGTTGAGAAGGGAGGAATATCCTTGTTTGTTAGTCTATTTTTTCTTTATTATTATTACTCTTGAAATAAAGAAAAGGTTTTATAATGGTTGAAGTTTTGAAAGCACATCTCTGTGAATATATCAAACACCATTGATTGTACACATTGGATAAATTGCATGCTTTATTAATATGTATCAAAAATAGAGTAGTTTAAAAAAATAGGGTGGTTTAATGGAAAAATACACTTAATGTGAGATATTGACTACAGTTAGTAATATTTTGACCATGCTTTTGCATAATATGTAAGAAACAAATCCCAACAATGCAAGGTGTTGTTGGAGATGTGATGTATGAAACCCATGTATAGTGTTATGCCTGTTTATTTTGTAAGTTCACAACTTTCACTATGCAATTCATATTTTTGTATGTTCATGTAAGAAAAATATCCTTCAATAAAAAAATATATTAAAGTTGGTGGTGAGAGTTATACACAGACATTTTGGATTTATTAATATCTCTCATCAGGTCTTCCTTTTGTTGTTCTTCAAAGATGGAATCTGTGATCTTTAGGCTGTGTATTGTTTTCTGGATGAAGTCAGAAGATTCTGAAGAGGCAAGGGACAAAGATTAATAAACCAGAAACTGTAATGATAAAGGAAACAAAAGGCATGAAGAAAGACATGATCCAGGAAGCCCTATCCCCTGCAGAATTAGAATTTTTTAAGTTTTGGTTTACTTTTTAAATTTCTCTGATGACTGTTTGAATTTGTCCCAAACAGTTTATATAGAAACAACATTCTTCTCCCCAAAAGGCACATGTGCCACCTTTGGCAGCTGTTATAGTGTCAAGTGCCCTTCTATTCTGTAGGAATACTTTAGCCAGGAACTTTGTTGCATGTCAAGCGCCTTTAACCCTGTGGTTATTTCTTCTGAGTTTGGTGAAGGTTGTGGCTAGCTGTGAGTATTGATGTTGAGAGAGACCTAATGAGGTGGCTCCTGTAGCATTTCCAAGGAACCCAGAGTGAACTTTATAGGGATGTGTATTGTGTGTTTAGGTTTTGAGCTGAGAGGTGGTAGAAGGGGTGGCTGAGATATTGGTATATACCATCCAGGAGACAGCATAGACTAATGTGCAGGTGCCTTGCCACTCAGAGGGGAGGAAATGGTATAGTGTTTCCACAGATAAATGACTGTCCAGGTTGACTTATAGAAGGACAAAGTCCAGTTACTATTCATGCATCCAGTTCTTTTGACACTAGTGACCATTTTTTTGGGATATAGATAAGGCCATAGTTGGGTTTGGGCTGGGTTTGGTGTTGATGCATTGTGGAAGGCCCAGAGATATCCTCTGGAGGGATACCAAAGCATGGGGAAGGTGGTGTTTAAGGGTACACAGTTGTGTCAACTGGTGGGCAAATAGGAGGTGTTGATTATGTAATAGGAGTCAGTAAATTGTTCAGGAGGTCTACCCTGACCAGAAAATCCATGGTTTCCACATTGATGTTGTGAGAGGTTGCGGGAGGGTTTATAGGTATTTGAGTTTTTGTGTAGTTGCAACCGGGCTGAAGTTATGCAGATGTCCAAGGAGTAGGCGCCCTTACTGACTGGTTTGGGTGTGGTATCCCTGATCATTTGGAATGTGTGTCTGCAATAGTTTGAAGGCATTTGGCTGAGAGTGTTGGTGTTAGTGGTATTGGCTAAGACACAGAATGGGAAGTGTAGATTTGAGATGTTTAGGTTGGAATAAATGGGCCCTGTTTACGGTGTTTGGTAGTGTAGATCATATATTGATATATTTATGGTCGGCCATACTGTGAGTAAAACAGCTTGAAATCTGGTTATTGATTTTGGTTTGAGGTGGCCCTGGATAAACATTATTGTATCCCCCACTCTTTTACTGAAGCAGGGATTAGCAAAGGTGGTTTAGATATGTCAGGACAAAGACAGCATGAAGATAGGTTAAGATATTGTGCTGTTTGGTTGGCTAGGAGGAGCAAGGTATCTTGAGGGGTATGTGAACACAGAGTGAGGGGAAATTGCAGGACAAAAATGAGGAGGAAGGTGGTCATCATGATTTTGGTGTACAATTATTAGAATGATAATAGTGAAGAAATATATTTGTTTGGGGGGTGTATGATAAGAGATCTCCTTGAAGCCTGAGGTCAGAGATGCACAGTAACAATTGGGAAGTGTTAATGGGTACTTGGTAGGAGGTTTGTAATTCTTGTGATAAAATTGACAAGAAGTTTTTGAAGAGTGCCTTAAGCATGAGTTTTATGCTTTTGGGTGCCACCAGATAAATGAGTGGTTACAGGTTGGCACAATAGGGGGCAGGCACATTCTGCTATGGCCAAAAGAATTAGAGAGATAAGGAAGACAAAGGTTAGCACAAAGAAAACAACTATAGTTTCTTGGCAGTCTGTGGACATATTATGGGTCTGATCTAGGATTGGCCTCACCCAGAAGCTTACAAAATAGTAGCTTCAAGCCTTCTTGTGGTTCACAGATGTAATGGACTGGAATGGATGTTTCTTCATGGCTTACAGTCTGAGGAAGTGAGGTAGGTGGGACTGGATTGGTTTCCATATGTTGCAGAGCAGATTTGAGTCAGGTAAAATAGGCCCAAGATGAGATGAGGGCCAGTTTAGCTGCTGTGGGGGTACTATAATTATTAGATGAGGTCTGGTCCATAGGGGTTTGGGGGGGCTTAAGGTTTAGGGCTTTTAGGTAGACCCACTTTTCTGGGTTGAAGTCGGTGGTTGTGGGTTCTATTGGTGGTTGAGGTAAGCTTTCATGGGCATGCTGCCTAAGTGTGTGTAGTGTTTGGCTTAAAATGAGGAGGTAGTCACTTAAGAGTGAGGTGGGAGGGGTGAAATTTCCTAGAACATTGGGCTGACTGTACATGATATCAAAGGGATTTAAGAGGGGTTTATGGGGGACAGAGCAGAGTTTGAGTAGTAGAATAGGTAAAAGTTATATCCAGGTGGTTTGAGTTTGGATCATGAGTTTAGTGAGGTAGGTTTTGATTAGGCTGTTCATACATTCTACTTTGCCCAATGATTGTGGTAAATATGGAATGTGCAACTTCCAAGTAATATTGAGAGCAGCACATACCCCTTGGGTGATTTGGGAAATAAAGGCTGCACTGTTATCTGATTGTAATGATGTGGGAAGGCCAAACCGGGAAATGATTTCATGTACTAAGACTCTGGTTACAGCATCAGTCTTTTTGGAGGTGCTAGGAAAGGCTTCCACCCAGCCTGAAAAGGTATCAATGAAGACTAACAAATATTTTATTCATTTTACTGGGGGCATGTGAGTGAAATCTATCTGCCAAATATCTGAATATTTGTCCACGTGCTTGACAAGTAGCAGTCTGCGGTTTAGAGGTAATCTTTGGAGCTAGGTTGTTTGGCAAATGTGACAGGGTGTTGCAATTTCTGACAGAATTTTGAGAAGTTTGGGAGAGCAATGCAGTGGGAGAGCAGCTGGGTTAGTGGTTTAGGGCTGACATGGAAGTGGTTGTGTAGAGAAGTAAGGATATTTACCTTTTCTTGTTTTGGTAGTATTATCTTATTGTCCTTAAAAATCCATCCGTTATTGACCTTTGCCCTGGCCTGCAGTAAAGAGCATGTTTCTTCCAGTGAGTAGGTTGTGGAGCTGAGTGACAATGCTTAAAACATTGCTGAGTGTGTGTAGATGGGATTCTGGTTTTGGTGGTTTGTAGTTTTGCTTCTATAACTTCTATATGATTTTCCTGCATGATTGGGGTTTCTGTTTTTGGTGCCCCTTTCAGTGAAGGATTGCTGTATGCTGTGGCAGGCTAACAGCCTGAAGGAGTTTCAGAATTAGGTGGTGATTGATGAAGGAGGAGTCGCTAGTGGTAAGGTATTCTTTCTCTCCACAGAGAAGCATGTGAATGTATGATATGCAAATGCATATTTAAAGTCAGTGTATGTGTTGACTATGAGATCTTGGGCTATAATTAGGGCTCCAGTGAGGACTATGGGTTCTGCTTGCTATAAGGTTGTGCCTGGTGGTAATGGGTCTGATTCTAAGACTCTGTTTAGGGTTACTATTGCATATTCTGCCTGTGTGGCATTGCCAATTTTAGTGGAGCTGCCATCAATGAGCCTGTTTGGAACAGGTTCCGACAAGGGAAGGCCCAAGATGTTGGGAAGTGTGTTGATGAAGCAATCAAGTATTTCTAAGCAGTCATGTTCTGGGGCTTTTTCATTCATGTTTGTATTAGGTATGGGGAGTAGGGTATTCAGCTTAAGGGAGAGGCAGCTGTGAAGTGTAACATTTAGGTTTTGGAGTAGGATGATATGTATGGCTTGTAAGCAAGTATTATAAGTGATTGAAATGGCTTGGTGGGACAGAAGGGAAGATAGAGAGTGTGAGGAGTATACCTGGATGGTTTGGAAGGGTACCAATTTTATAATTTCCTCAATGAGTACTGTAGCAGCTGCTAAGTTTCAAAGACAGTGAGGCCACCCTGTGATAGTCCCATCAAGCTGTTTTGAAAAGTATGCAACTGTGCAGGGATCAGGTCCATACTTTTGGCTTAGGAGTCCTAGAGCATACCCTCCTCTCGTGTCTATGTATAGTTGGGAAGGCTTGTTTGGCTTTGTCAGAGTTAAGGCTGTGCAGCACACAGGGCCAACTGTAATTGCTTGAATGGAGTTGTGATTGATATGTGTTGAGGTATTGGTTCATTGAGGTTGCTCATGATTCCATGATAGAAGGATTTGGGTATAAGGCCAAAATTAGGTACCCAGAGTTAAAAAATATGGCAAGTCTTAAAAATAATAGTAGTTCAGACTTAGTTCTGGGTATAGGGGTTTCAGAGACGAGGGTTTTCTCCTCTTGTGTTTAAGCCTTTGTGCGTGGGGGTTAAGTGTAACCCGAGGTATGTAACTTCATCATCAAAGAACTGGCCTTTGTTGGGGGACACCTGGTATCCCTTGCTTGCAAAGAAGTTGAGGAGGGAGGTAGTGTGTTCAATGGAAATTTTAAGGGAGGGGATACACAAAAGGAGGTCATGGACATACTGTAAAAGAACTCTGGGATTTAGGGGTAGAGTAGAGAGATCACAGGTTAGGGCTTGGCCAAATATATGGGGAATGTCACAGAACCCCGGGGAAAGGACAGTCCAGGTGAGTTGGTGAGTGACTTTAGTAGCTGGGTCAGTCCAGGTAAAGATGAACAAGTTTTGGGAAGAGCTATCAAAGGGGATAGTGAAGAAGGTGTCTTTGAGGTCTAGGACAGTGAAGTGAAAGGTGTTGGGAAGAATTCAGGAAAGTAATGCTTATGGGTTTGGAACAGGGGGTGTGAGGGTTTGAGTTGCATCATTAACTGTCCGTAGATCTTGGACTAGTTAGTAGATGTTGTTTGGCTTTTTTACAGCTAGGCTGGGAGTGTTAGCAGATGAGTTGGTTGGCCACAGCAATCCCACAGAGAGGTTTGTTAATAATGGGTTGTAACCTGAGTATTGCTTGAGAGGAGAGAGGGCTTGTTTGGGAATTGATCAGGATTTTTAGTAATGACCATGATGGGTGTTTAGTTATGAAGATGTACTTGGTGTCCCACATTACAGGGTTAAGATGTTTTCCTAGGATTGGCGGATGTTTGTAGGAAGAAAGGGCTTCTGTTGTAGGTGTGTCTAAGATGGGGAGATTAATAGTAGCATGTAGTTTAGTTAATAGGTCTCACTCTATTAAGGGGGTAGGACAGGTGGGTAAGGTTAGGGAAGAATGGGTGAAGGAGGTTGTTCCAATGAGAAAAGCCAAGGGCTGTGTCTGGAGGGGATTAGTTATTTGGCCATTAACTCCCACAATAGAGATTGAAGAATGGACTAAAGGTCCAGCATGTTCTGGTAAGACGAAATAAGTGTTTCCCATGTCCAATAAATGGAGATTGGCTTACCTGCAAGTATTATGATTACCCTGGGATCATCTTCAGTGAAGGGACAATCCTGGCTCTGGTTTAGGACCTGGCTTCAGAGCTGCTGTTTTTTGGCTTGTTGGAGCTTCAGGGATTGGGGCACACTTTTGCCCAGTGTCCTTCTCTGTTACACTTGAAGCAGCATCCTGGAGGAATTCATGTAGAGCTTGATGGTTTCTTTACGCTGTCTTGATTGATGGTTGCAATTAAATGGCACTTAAGCAGATATCATTTGATATTTTGTTGTTTAGTTTCCTCATCTCTATTGTTAAAGACCCTGAAGGTGGTTTTAATGAGGTCCTTTATAGGAGACTGTGGCCCATTCTCTAGTTTTTGCAACTTTTTCTTAATGTCTGGGTTGGATTGTGAGATGAAACAAGTGTGGAGGTATAATTTTCCTGCTTTAGTAATGGGATCTAGGTTAGTGTATTTTAAAATTGTTTCTGTGAGTCAGCTCATAAAGGCTGTGGGGTTTTCTTCAGGTTTTCTGTTATTACTTGGATTTTATAAAAATTTACAGCTTTTAGGGATGCCTTCTTAGTCCCTCTATTATGCAAGTAAGGAAATGGGACATGCAGGAAAGGTCTGGGGAGTTGCACTGGTAGTTTCAATCTGGGGCATTGGGAGGAGGGCAGTGTGGTCAGCTGGGTGTTGGTTTGGGTCCCGAATGTGAAGGATGCTTGTGAAAGCAGTGACTGTGGCCCAAATGTGAGATTTTCCTTGGAAGTGGCCTTGGAAGTTTAGGTCATATGACTAAGGTATTGGAATTCTTTAGTATATTGTATGGGGTCTGTGGAGAAAGAACGCAAGCATTTCTCAATGTAGGAGAGGTTGGGAAATGAGAAGGGTGCATGTACATGGACAATACCTTCAGTGCCCACCACTTCCCTAAGTAGGAGTACTGGGGCTGATGTGTGTGGGGGTGGTTCATGGTGTTCAGTCAGAGGGCCCTGGGTTTGGGAATGGGTAAAGGACAGAGAGAATGGGGGAGAACTTGGTGGGGAGCAAGGAGGTTGAGAGGAAGAATCTGAGGGGTTGTGGGAGCATAAGGGGGAGGAGGGGGAGGGGTATGATCAGAAGCATCGAAGTTGGAAGAGGGATCTTCTGTGCATGGGAGAGGGGGTCAGCTGCAGAGGAGGATTTGATACATGGTGCAGGACTGGCAGAGGGAGGGACAGTTACAGAGAAAGAAGGCCTGGATGTAGAGAACCTCAGGCCACCTGCCATTGCATTGGATATAGTTCTTGAGGTTTTGGAGAAATTGCATGACAAAAGTGTCATGTTCAGGCCACTGGCTTTTGTTGTCTAATTTAAATTTTGGCCAAATAGTGGTAAAGTAAAAAATGAGCTGTTTTGGTTTGAGTTCTCCCCTGGGATAGAGGGTTTTAAGTTTGTGGAGGAGAAACCCCAAAGGGGTTTCTCTTTGAGGTAGTGATTGGGAATTTTCCATGGTTGGTGAAAGGGAGGGTGATTTCAAGGATCTCTTTGGAAAAGAGGGTATGAGAGAAGAGATGCAACCATCCTCGGATCTCTTATTCTCAAACCAGTTAAACCTATCCCTGGAGCCAGAAGCTCAGGTGAAGAGGGTGGTTCCCTCATGCTGGAGAGGATCACTGACATAGCACTAGAATTTTTGGAGAAAAAGGAGGCAGGTGACCAAAAAAGGGACAGGATCCTCCAGAGAGATCCCAAGACTCACCCAAAGATGAGTCAGTGTCTGGTGTTAGTTGGTGAAGATGCAATGGCAGGGTAGAGGAACAGTGCCTTTTAAGATTTGCTCTTTCTCAATCAGGCCTCCCAGGTTTCAACACCAAAATATGAGGTCCTGGTTCAATGAGGCTCAGAGACAGACCACAGTTCAGGCAGAGAAGTTTATTATATCACTGGCATGGCAGAGGTCTGAAGTGAGATTTCAGCCTGCCTGACTGACTCTGGTTTTGTTCTTAAATAGTATGGGGGTGGGGTACTAGTGAGAACAGTGAAAAAATTCTGACTTTTACCATGTTGGGAGGGGGTCTCAGGGAGGATGTGGTGTATGTGCCAGAAGGCCCAATGGGATGTACAACAATCTTGTGATCAGTGTTGGGATAAGGCATATCCTGTTTGTTCATGGGTGAATGGTGAGGGTTTTGGCTATTTGTCACTGCAGCAGGGAGACTTGTTGGTGCCAATTGGGGGTTATGGGTGTGTCATTTTGATGGATGGGGCTCACATAACTGATTTGGCAGATGTCAGAGCAGATAACTTGGAAATCCTGGCTTTCTACTTGGCAAGCTTCTGTTTCTTTTTTGAATCTCACAGCCTGGTTTTGAAACTGGGGTCACCTGTCTCTTGAAGTCCAATTAAATACAGTACAATTAAATGCAGAGCTCCCCAAATTCACTGGTCATGAGCCAGCTTTTCCAACCAAACATTTCTCTCAGCTGCAGAGTTTAGAGGGTGGCATTGGTCTGCAAATGGGATGTGGGCCACCAACCCTCCAATAATGAAGTTTTTTTTACAATTGTTTTTATTTTTTATCTTTTGTACATCTCTGCATTAGTGAGCCACCAAATTATGTGGCATCATAACAAATGAACACAGGTTAAAAATAAAGATAATTACTTAGGAATGTGACTGTTTCTTGCCATTGCAGAGAATGCATGAGAGGTGCAGAAATGGGCAATTGAGGAAGCTTCTCTTTCATGTTTTTATGTATTTTCTCAGCAATTCAGAGAGCTGAAGAAGCCACAAGGTGAGGTAAAGAAAATTAGCAAAAAGGTAGTCATGATAGCTGTGTGGTAAGACTCCCTTTTCCTTTTGCATACCTCCAAAGAGGTTGTTGAATAATGAATATAATCTATCTTTCATTCCTTTAAAGAAATGCAAAACCAACTGCCTTCCTAACATGGACACTGTAAAATGAAAACGGTTATTTCAGGAGAAGGATACTCATGTAGTGAGAACCATAAGATTGAGCATTCATTGTGTTTGAAAGAGGAGAGGATGCCTGTGGACAACAGTACATACATCAGAGGCCACCATGGTGATCCATGGGGTTGGCAGGGGCAGGGTGTTGGGAGTTGGGTCATAAAAAGGCCCACCACCACCCAGGATACTAGAAACAGTCTGAGCTGGCCAGAGATGTGACCAGGACCACCAGATTGAACCGGGATTCTTCTTACAGAACACTCCCTCTTTACTTCAGGTGGTGTATGTCAATCAAGCCACTGTGACTGGCTTTTACTTGATACTTAGTTTCTTGAAAACCCAGCAGTCTTCCAAGTGGCAGTGGCAACATTCACCATTTTACAATCTCACCAGCAGTGAATGAGTGAATGTCCTTTTCTCCACATCCTCTCCACCACTTGTGAGTATATTTAAAATATATTTTTTAAATTTTTACTTTTTAAATATTTATTGACAATGCACTCTAAAAACAAAGAATCAAATGAACAAATAAAACACACACACCAGACTTTTACCAGTTTGCACATAGAGATGCTCCAAAAAAGTTCCTTCTCTCTATTTTGTTCTTTTAGGATACTTCTTGCCCATGGTATCAAAAAATTTCAGCCTTGTGGATTCTGGCAACTTAAAAAAGTGGAGTGGGATCATGACCAGCAATACAACCTGCCTCAAAGTCAATGAACAGAAAGACACATGGTTTGATGATAATTTAAAAAGAAAGGCCACCATACATTTTATTTCAGTTTCCCAGAAAATGAAGTGGCAAAATGAGAAATGAAAAGAGAATTAAAATGTAGAAGGCTATTACATGAAAATACTTGGGTATATTGTCTTCTCATAGAATTCCTGAGAGGTGCTGACCTGGGCCATTTAGCAAGCTCCACTTCAGTTTGGAGATATTCTTCTTGGAAATATTGCCTGGTGAGGAAGATGGAAGGTGAGTTAAACAAAATGCACAAGCAGGTAGTAATAGCTTTGTGCTACAGCTTTCTATTTCTTTTGAAGAGCTCCAAGTAAAATGTAAACTGAAGATAATAATGTATTTTTATTATCTTAAGGAGGAAAGGCAAAGGAATGTGGCATCCTAACAATGTCACGGTCACTGCAAATATGGAATTCACCCAAGAGATAGAGATCTAGTAGGAGGCACCGGATATAAAAGTACTTGGGCTTGAAACAGTCCACGATCCCTGTCAACAATACCAGATGGTATCCAGGAGTCAGGACTTTCACTCATCTGAGTTGCTCTATCTGGAAAATAACTCATCTTGTTTTTAAGCCTGATTACAACTTTTGAAAAGTAAGAAGAGAATGATTGTTTTTCCCTAACTGACACATTTTCAGGGAATCAAGTATCCCAGATGCACCAATTGAATGTTTCTTGTGTGGGCGTGATTTTGGCCTCAATCATTGACCTGCAACTTGATCCTTATGCTATTGGCTAGAAATGTATGGATTTCTTTGAATTTCTGACCTAAAAGGGACTTGGCAGTTTTTGAAGTGATATGTCTGATACTCTATTCCCCGGCCCTTATGACCAATCTGATTCTTGTATTCTGATCAGGGATCAAGGAATGGAATTCATTGGACCAACCTTGTGAACTGAGCTCTAACCCTGGTCTTGCATTTCCATCCTGAGTTGTGTGCCTCTAGCCTGAAGGTAAGTCTCCAGCAGTTTGTAGAGTGAATGAGAAAGTGAATTATTGCGAGTACTCTGGGCATGGCATGTTTTGTGTTCTTCTGATTTCCAGAGTGGAACCGGAGCTGCATTTGCGCTCTTGGAAGGCAAAATGGCTGTTCCCAGAGGTAGAAGGGGTGTTGTGTAAGGTTTGAAGAGAAACTAACTCCTTCCTAACCTTGATGGCTGACTACTGGTGTTGTTGGTTTTACATTCCCTTCAAAATTTTCATCCATTCAAGGTCAAGGCAGGAATTCTAAAGAGAGGATGACCATGCCCCTAACCGATGCCCCTCCTATGCATCACATGCCCAGGGTGTTTTGGAGCTCACCCTTGCATTCTGATTGGTTTCACTTTTGCAGTCTGCCTGTCATGGTGATCAGAGTGCAAAATGAATGGTAAGCTTCATATCCAGAAGAGAAAATCAAAGGACAACAGAAGCATCTCTGGCCCTCCACCTCACACGCGAGACTCCATCTGTTCTCTGAGTGCCCCCCACCACAAAGAACCCTGAAACTGGCCTGAGCTGGCCAGAGTGAGAGGCACAAGGGAGGTAGTCTGTGACCCACCAATTCCCAGTGTTCTCCCAAGATATGTTCTGAGACCACCCCATCCCCCATGAGAGGAAGGATAAACCATCCCACTCATGATATGCCCTGCTGGTTTCTCAAAGGCCCCATTATGACCACTATTATATGGGCTCAGAAGTTGTACCCTCTGGGGTTTTCCTAGTTTGTTGAGTCACAGTTGTGACTGGGGCTATGCATTGTGTTCTGTGTGGTCAGGGATTGGGCCTGCACTGTTGGGCAGATGTGCAGGATGCTGGACACAGTTTCTGGGTGTTATGTTTTGGGTGGGGCAGGGAGGGTGAGGGGGCTGCAAGGAGGTACTTCTGGATAACAACCACATCTGACCAGGCACAACATTGGTCCCTCTCCATCTTAAGGAAAAACGTTTCATTGAGTGAATTGGCAGTTGTATATCATGCCCTTAGGAACATCTTTGCTCCCTCCATATATAGCTTCCATCTCTACCTCCAGATCCTCCCCTGCCCTAGTCTTCTTTTAATTCAAAAATTGGGGGACCTTTATGGTCAAGGTACCATCATTAAAATACCAAGACCTGTTACCATTTAGAGATCACAGATACAGATGCTCCATAAAAGTGCCAAACTTTTTTTGCTGTTTTAGGATAATTCTTGCCCCTGATAGCACCAGTATTCCAGATGGATAGCAAAACAGATTAGTTTTAGAATTATGAATTCTTTAGCTTTATCAAATATTTTCTTAATTTCCCCCTTTTATTTTAAGATGAAACACTTGGCATTTTTAAGTAAATATTATACATAGACATACATTATAATTGCATATTTTGGGAAAACACCAAATGCATGGTATTTCAGTTTTCAGTAACTGGAAAATTGAGTATTCATAAAATTCAAAATCATCATCAAAATGCATGCTTCACTGGCCAAAGTAAATAACAGAGAAAAATGGATTTACACAAATTAAAAAAAATAACTTGTGTAGGCTTAACTGTGGTTTTCATGCATCTGTATCAAGCACATTTGCCCTTATACTCCAAGAGCTCTTCGTCTTCTGTGCAGAATATTTTTTTAATATTTTCAATTGAGCTTTCAGGATCCTCCCCTTTTTTTTTTCATTCCACATCATCTTCAGACAAGCTCTGAGCATTCACAACTCTCTGAGAGATTGTTTGGGGCTTGGTCAAAAGCCCCTGGAAAAACTGGGGTTAAAGAGCTCATTATCAAACATGCCTCAGAGCTCTGGCTGTTTACACAGGGCAGAGGCATTGTTCAAATGCTCCATGTCCTTGTCATATTCTCCTGGGGCTTGTAAGCCCTTGGTCAAGCTCATTATCGTCTAGGAAGAATTTCTGAACAGCTTCAGCACATTTCAGAGTAGGTATCTTGGAAATCCTGGCTTTCTGCTAGGCAAGATTCAGTTTCATTCCTGGCTCTCACAGCCTGTTTTTGAAACTGGCATCACCTGACAATTGTGGTCCAAGTAAATACAGTGCGCCATGTAGACAAGCCCATGTCTGCTGGCAGCAAGGCAGCTTTTCCAACCAAACATTTCCCTTGGATTGGGAGTGTAGAGGGTGGTGTTGGTCTGCAAAAGGATTAAGGGCCACCAAGTGTCCAAGATGGAAGGTTTTTTTACAATCATTTTATTCTTTATCTTTTGTATATTTCTGCATTAGGGAGCCACCCAATTCTGTGGCCTTGTGACTAATGAAAAGAGCTTACAAATGAAGATATCTACATAGGCATAAGGGGTTTTCTTGTCTTCTGGCAGAATGCACAAGAGGTGTGGAAATGGGCAATTTAGGAATCTCTTCTTAATGTCTGTATGTATTTGCCTAGCAATTCAGACTGCTGAGGAACAGGCAAGATGAGGTATTTGCCTAGCAATTCAGACTGCTGAGGAAAAGGCAAGATGAGGTAAAGAAAATTTGCAAGATGGCTGTCATGATAGCTGTGTGGTAGGACTTTCATTTCCCTTTGAATATCTCCAAAGAGAATGTGAAATGAGGAATATAATTTATCTTTCATTCCTGTAAAGAGCAAATGCAAAACCAGCTGGCTTCCTAACATTCACACTGTAAAATGCAAATGTTTATTACAGGAGAGAGATACTGATGCATTGGGAACCACAGGATAGAGCACTTCTCGTGTCTGAAACAGAGCAGGATCCCTGTGGACAACAGTGCATACATCAGAGGCCACTGTGGTCATCAATGGGCTTGGGAGGGGCTGGGCTTTGGGGGTTGGGCTGAACAATGGCAGGAAGTACCATCAGGAAGCCAGGAGTATGGCCAGGACCACTGGATTGAACCCGGATCCAAGTTCTTTTTAAGGATCTCTCCCTCTTTAGTTCAGGTGGTGTATGTCAATTATGCCCCTGTGACCCGGCTGCAATTTGATACTTAGGTTCTTGAAGACACCGCAGTCTTCCACATAGCCATGGCAGCAGTCACCATTTTACAATCTCACCAGCACTGAGTGAGCATCCCTCTGCCTTTCTCCACATCATTTCCAACACTTGCAGGTATTTTTTCAATGAATTTGTAAAATTTTTACTTTTTACACCTTTATTGACAATGCAAATTAAAAACAAAGAATGAAACAAAGAAATAACACACACACACACACACACACACACACACACACCAGACTTTTCCCAGATTTCACACAGAGATGCTCCAAAAAAAGCTCCTTCTCTCTATTTTGTTCTTTTAGGATACCTCTTGGTGTTAAGAAATTCAGCCTTGTGGTTTCTGGCAACTTAAGAAGAGGAGTTGGATCATGACCAGCAGTAAGACCTGCCTCAAAGTCAATGAACAGAAAGACTCGTGGCTCAATGATAATTTCAAAAGAAAGACTTCCATACATTTATATCAGATTCCCACCAAATGAAGTGGCACCATGAGAAATGAAAAGAGAATTAAAATGAAGAAGGCTTTTACATGAAAATACTTGGGTGTGTTGTCTTCTTACAGAATGCACATGAGGTGCTAAGCTGGCGTATATAGCCATCTCTACTCCTGTTTGAAGATATTCTGCTTGGAAACATTGCCTGGTAAGGAAGCTGGGAAGTGAGTTTAACAAAATGCACGAGCAGGTAGTCATAGTTGTGTGATATGGCTTTCTGTTTCTTTTGAATCACTCCAAACAAAATGTAAAATGAGGGATATATTTTATCTTTACTTCTCTTGAGGAGAAAGGGCAAGGGAATGTGGCTTCCTACCCCTGTCACAGTCATGGCAAATATGGAATTCAGCTGAGAATTACAGGTCTAGTAGGAGCCACTGGATATAAAAGTACTTGGGTTTGAAACAGTCCATGATCCCTGTCAACGATACCAGATGATATCCAGGAGTAAGAACTTGCGTTCATCTGAGTTGCTTCCATAGGAGAATATGTCTTAATGGATTCTAGAGATTTTACAGATGTATGAGGAAGGCCATGCTTTTCAAGTCTGTCAGGAAAATATCTCCTTTTGTTTTTAAGCCCGATCACACCTTTTGAAAAGTAAGCAGAGAATGATTGTTTTCCCCTGACCCACACATTTTCAGGAGAGCAAGTATCCCAGGGGCACCAATTGAATGTTTCCTGTGAGGGCATGATTTTGGCCTCAGTCCTTGACCTGCAGCTTGTTCCTTATGCCTTTGGCTAGAAATGCACAGGTTTAGTTGAATTTCTGACTTTAAGGGGACCTGGCCATTTTTGCACTGAAATGTCTGGTACTCTATTCCCGGGCCCTTATGATCAATCTGTCTCTTATGTCTTGATCAGGTTTCTAGGAATAGAATGCATTGGACCAACCTCCTGACCTGAGCTCTAACCCTGTTCTTGCATTTTGATCCTGAGATCTGTGCCTCTAGCCTGAAGGTAAGTTCCACGGCAGTTTTCACAGTGAAGAATAAAGTGCATTTTTGTGAGTGCTCTGGGCCTAGTACGTTTTGTGTTCTTCTGATTCGCAGAGTGCAACTGGAGCTGCATTGGTGCTCTTGGAGGGCAAAGTGGCTTTTCCCAGAGGTGGCAAGTTTGTTGCATCAATTTTGAGGAGAAACTAGCTCCTTCCTGAGCTTGACAGCTGATTACTGGTGCTGGTGGCTTTTACATTCCCTTCAAAATGTCTTTTCAGTCAAGGCTGAAGTAGGAATTCTAAAGAGAATGGCCACACCTCTATCCCATGACCCTCCCTCCCACCACATGCCCAGGGCGTTTGGGAGCTCACTCCTGGATTCTGATTGGTTTCACTTTTGCAGCCTGCCTGTCATGGTGACCAGATTGCAGAATGAAGGGCAAGCTTCATTTCCAGAAGAGTAAATCAAAGAACAACAGTGGCATCCCCAGTCTTCCATCCCACACTGTACACTCCACCTGTTTTCTGAGAGCCCCACCGCCACCACACAGGACCCTGAAACCGTTCTGAGCTCATCAATGTAACTGGCCTAAATGAGGTAGTCTGTGACTCACCAGTTCCCAGGCTTCCCCGAAGACATTGTCCAAGACCACACTGCCCCCCATGGGAGGAAGGGCAAGCCATCCCACTCGTGGTATGTCAGGCTGTTTTCTCAGGGTCCCTGTTATCGCCGTTTTTTTTTTTTTTT
>JAQZBX010006525.1:32025-53040 GCA_029593785.1 Cabassous unicinctus | reverse complement strand
GGGGGGGTTAAAATGGATAAAGTAAATAAATAAATCTTAAAAAAAAAAAACAAAAAAAAACAGTGTGGTACTGGCACAAGAACAGATATATAGACCAAAGGAATAGAATTGAGACCACAGAAATAAACCCACACATCTATGGCCAATTGATTTTTGATAAGGGAGTCAAGTACACTCAATGGGGAAAGACAGTCACTTCAACAAATGGTACTGGGAAAACTGGATATCCACATGCAAAAGAATGAAAGTGGACTACTTCCTCACACCATATACAAAAACTAACTCAAAATGGATCAATGACCTAAATATAAAAGCTAAAACTTTAAAACTCTTAGAGCAAAACATCAGGAAATATCATCGGGACCTTGTATTAGGCAGTGGATTCTTAAGACTGTACATTGAAGGCATGAGAAACAAAAGAAAAAAATAGAAAAACTAGACTCCATTAAAATGAAACTCTTTGGTACATCTAAGGACATTATCATGAAAGTGAAAAGACAACCAACAGAATGGGAAAAAATATTTGGAAACCATATGTCTGAGAAAGTTTAATATCCAGAATATATAAAGAATGTCCATAATTCAACAGTAAAAAGACAACCCAATTTAAAAATGGACCAAGAACTTAGACATTTCTCCAAAAAGGATGTACAAATGGCCAATAAACACATGAAAAAGATACTCAACATCATCAGCCATTAGGGAAATGCAAATCAAAACCACAATGAGATACCACTTCACACCCATCAGAATGACTTTTTTTTTTTTTTTTTTTGGCTTTTATAATGGGAAATTTATTAGGGTAAAAGCTTACAGTTCTGAGGCCATGAAATGTCCAAATCAAGGCACCATCAGAGATGCTTTCTCACCAAAGTCAGCTACTGGTAATCTGGTGTCCTGCCACATGGCGAAACGAGGTGGCGGGCAATCTATGCCAAGGTCTCTGCCTTCTGCTCAAAGCTCACCATCTCCTGGAGTTCAGCTGTGGATGACCAGGTATATGGCAGGGCTTGTCGCCTCACCTTCAGCTGTTCCATGGGCCTAGCCCCTCAGGGGCTTCTTTCCATGCCTCTGTGCTCTGCTGATTCCAGATTCCAGGACCTCTACCAGAACTACCATATGACCCAAAAACCCCACTTCTAGGTATATAGAATTGAAAACAAGGTATATAGAATTGAAAACAAGGACTCACACAGATATTTGTACACCAATGTTCATAGAACATTATTCACGATAGTGAAAAGGTAGAAGCAACCCAAATCTCCATCAGCAGATGAATGGGTAAACAAATTTTGGTATATACATACAATGGAATATTAGCCTTAAAAACTGAAGACATCATGTTGAGTGAAATAAGTCAGACATAAAGGGACAGATATTGTATGATTCCACTTACATGAAATAGCTAGAATATGCAAACACATAGAGACATAAAGTAGTGTACAAGTTATCAGGGACAGGGGTGAGGGGAAATGGGGAGTTTTTGCATAATGGGTGTAGGCTTTCTGTTTAGGGGTGATGTGAAAGTTCTGGAAATGGATGGTAATGAGGGTAGCACAACATTGTGAATGTGATTAATCCCACTGAATGGTACACTTGGAAGTGGCTGAGATGGGAAAAATTATGTTGTTTATATGTTTTCACACACACAAAAAAGAGCAACAAAAGAGGCGATGATAATTAAATGCAATACATGATCCTGGACTGGATCAAATAATGTAGGAGAAAATGCCTAAAAGGCCATTATTGAAAAAAGTGGAATATAGAATGTATGCCTTATATCAATGCTGAATTTCTTGAACTCAACTGTACTTAAGTTGGTTACATAAATGAATATTATGTTCTTAGAAAAATATACATGGGAGTATTGAGTTAAAGGAGTATGATGTATGCAAACTATTCTCAAATGTTTAGAAGATGTGGGTAGGTAGGTAGGTAGGTAGGTAGATAGATAGAAGGGAAGGAGACAGGGAAAGGAAGGAGGGAAGGAGGGAGGGAGGAAGGGAGGGAGGGAGGGAGGGAGGGAAAGAAATGTGGCAAAATGTTAAAAGTTGATAAATCTGAGTGTCTGGGTAGGGAGTTCTCTGTATTGATTTTCTATTATTTTTGCAACTTTCCTGTAAGTTTGAAATTATTTCAAATAAAAAGTAAAAACAAACAAAACAAAAAAAGACCCCAACAACTTGACTCCAAACCAATAAGAAAAAGACAGACAACCAATACAAATAGAAACTTTGGCAAAATACTTGAACAGGTACTTCACAAAGATAATGAAACAAATGACCAATAAACATATGAAAAGATGCTCAATTTCATTAGCCATTAGGGAAATCCAAATTGAAACCACAGCGAGTTAGTAATCCACATCCAGAAGAATGGTTAAAATGAAAAATACAGAAAATACCAGTTTTGGTGAAGATGTGTAGCATCAGGAATCCTCTTACACTGAGAGTCGGGTTATAATTTGATACAGCACTTAGGGAAACTGGCAGTATCTACTGGTCCTGAACATATGCATACCCTGCTACTAGTAATTCCGTTCCTGGATACAGACCAACAGAAATGTGTACATATGTTAATCAAAAGACACAAGACTATTCATAGCATCACTATTCATACCAGCCCCAAATTAGAACCACCAAAATACCCATCTACAGGGGAATGAATTAATAAATATTCATATAATGGACTAAGATGCAGGGATGACAATGGCTGATATACAATAATAGGATGAATCTCACAAGCATAATGTTGAGTGAAAAACCAAGTCACAAAAAAATACATCATATAAAATTCCATTTATATAGATTATAAAAACAGGCAAAACTAATCTATGCTGTTAGAAGTTGGGATGATGGTTACTCCTGAGCAGGGAGAAATGATTGGACGGAAGCAGGACTGAGGGTTTCTGGAGTGCTGGATATTTTCTGTTTCTAAACCTAGATGTTGTTTACATGATGTATTCAGCTTGTGAAAATTCACTGAACTTTATACTTACTATAGGTGCAGTTTTTTTGTATGTAGACTACATTTCAATAAAAAATGTAAACAAAACATGACTCCAACCTCAATGTTTTCCAAAATCTTTTTTTGTAATTCCAAAGGAATCTGTTAGAACTTCTTATGGTAGAAATCATTTACCTGAAATTCAGTACATCTTAAATGCCGTATGCTTACTTTTAGTCTGTTGTATTCAAGTATATTTTAATTTAATGCTTTAATACTTTTATTTAAAATGCCACATATAAAATGATCCCGTTTTTTATAAAATTATTTCTCTCCTTTTTTCTTCCTTCCAGCCCTCTTCCGTTTGTATATATATACCTAGGAGATGACTGGATGATGGCACCAAATGCTAACCAAGGAGATGGGATTTGGGGTGCATTTTAAGATTTCTTCTCTAGACTTTGCTACATGGCTTGAATTTTCATTATGAGCATGTATATGTATTATTTCTATTTAGAAAGGCTGAACTTATGCCAACATTCAGCCATAGCTATCAAAAAGGAAGACTCATAGGAACACATTCTACACTAAATCTGATTATAGCTACAGAGCACTGTTCAGCCATTTTTAGGGCTGTCTCTCATCTCTCAGTGGGGTGTGTTCTTCTTGGCAGTTTGTGGGCAGTTTTCTGTTCACACTTAGTGTAACTATGTAGGATGACCTCATGGGAAGAAACTACTTAAAAACTTTCAAAGGGTTTATGTTCACTTTTTAATTCCACAATGTGGTAAAGAACACTATTCAAATGACAATAATATCATTTTAGTTTGTTTCAATAAAAGGCAGAGGAAGGAACCTTAAGGTCCCCTTATCAATCCTTTCTTCTTCTTTATTTTTAGAGTCTGATATTTCTTGTTCGAGACTGGAGTTTTCCATATGAATTTTCATATGGAGCTGATGGTGGTGCCAAATTCTTGGAGAAACGCCTCAAGGTTTGTTAGATACTTAGATGCATGAAATTTCACCAAGAGTAATCTAGAATTTATTATTTTTGTTGAATGATTTGCTGAAAATTCAATAGCCACAATCTCATTTGACCCTCATTGTATCTGTATAAATAAACTAAGACTGATATTTAAAAATACCTTAAGTTACAATTTGAAATATTACCAATAATTTTGATACAGATAAAAATTCTCTTTGTAGATATCTTTAAAACAATGATTTATTTCTAAAGATAAAACTTTTACTTTGAAGAATTAAATCCGCTCAAGACTGATAGTGGGCTCTCTCTGCCTAGAGGAGCCTAAACCAAATCTTGGTGTGTATTTCTGTCTCTCTCCCATTTCTCAGCAAGCTCTGTTCTTTCCCCCATTTCCTAAATAAATTGTTTTTACTGACTTACCTGAAAAAAAAGACTGATAGTGAAAATATCTAGATTCATGTTTTTTACTTAGTAGAGGTTTAGAAGTCAATTTAACAGAAATATCTAATTTTGAAATCCCCACTGTCAACCTTGGAACATTAATAGTTCACAAAGTAAAATTAGAAAGCCTTTCACTTTCTATTATGTCATGATAATTCAGTTTTGTTTACATTTAACAGATATCACACAAATAAAGTACCCGTTCAAAAATTAGAAAAAAACAAAATTTAAAGCTTACCTCTTTTGCTTTATGGTTACTTTTAGGATAGTTTGTCTATTCTAGAAATTGTCAAATATATGTAAAAAGGGGGCAGGAAGGTGAGGTTTAGCTTATAAGTAAACACCCAACTATTCAGATGCCTTTTGAGAATTTAGATGGTGACAAGAGGCTGTCTTTAGTATTTCTTAAAAGAAGGTAGGAATATCTTTTGACCCGTTGATGTCTCCTGTGAGTTTTATGAATTAAAGAAAATTTGAATATGTGGAACTAGCTAGAATATAACCCAATTTGTACTAAAAAATGTGAATACCTATCAGAGTTAGTGTATAGGTAAACACTTAATTGTAATAATTATGCCATGTGTATGTGATACTTGAATATAACTATGTGGACAAATTCACCCAAAATTTTATTCTTTCTTCAGTAGCAGCCCCATCATGTCATTTTTATCATTGTGGGACCAGCCAGACATAGCAAATATAAAAGGCCAAAGAATTCCTTTGGAATTCAATTTATGTTGAAAGTAGTTTTCAACTTCAGAATGATTTACTGCAGGTCTCAGGGAACCAGCATGAAGAACTACAGAATGTTCGGAAACACATCCATTCCTGTTTCACCAAAATTTCCTGTTTTCTGCTACCTCATCCGGGCTTAAAAGTTGCCACCAATCCAAACTTTGATGGAAAGTTGAAAGGTTTGTCTTTCAATGAACAGATTTACATTATTTAGTATGATTAAGAAAATGTCATTTTATCCACTGAACCTATGGCTGCTAGTTTAGTTTACTAACTGATGTGAGACTGGTGATTAGAAATTGTCAGGAGAAATCCTGGGCTGGTGCTGGAAAGCTTCCTTTGTGAGCAGTGGGATACTGTGGACGCTGAATTGTGTACACTGAATGAGAAAATAGGCTAAATCCTGCATTCACCTGGGAGTCAATAACCTTCAATCACAGAGCTTCCTGCTCACCTCTGTGCATTGAGAAATGCTCCTTAATGCCTTTATTTTTATTATTTACATTGAAAGGGAGAAAATAGATGTCTATCTATTGAGGATGTTATATTAAGTTATATAGAGATTGAAAACAAAACATTGCATAGTACTGAATTCAGGCTCTAAAACTGCTACTAAAGACTTCACTAAAAATGAAATCTTCTGGATGAACAACAGTTTCTTAAAAAAACAAAAATCACTAGAGTGTTTTTTTCTAGTAGCATGTACTAATAATATGTAATTATCTTTTCAACAGAGACATGGTTAATTTTTGAGATTCCAAAGCAACTCAGTATAGAAGTACCCCACTGAATTCTGCCATTTAATTTACTGTGGCAAATACTTAATTTTCTGCATATTGCCAGGGGTGAGATAGTGACCTAACAAGTCTTTCAGCACAGTTGTTATAAAGAGAATTTAAAATTACTTAAAGAAAAAAAGGACAACATAACTTGTAGCCAATTTTATGGAAACTGGCAGATTTGAAAAGCAAAAGTATTATTTTTTCCCCTGTATCCAATATCATTTACTCTGATACCTTATATTTAATTTTGGCAATTAGTATCATAAATAAAGTCCCACATTTCTCAATCATCAACATTGCCTGTTTATATGTTTTAAATTATCTTACTTTTATACAGAAGCACAAATAGCAGTAAGCACATGTTAATGTATGGATGCCAGGATCCGGTAGTTTCACTGCCACTCATGAATCCAAACCCACTAGTGAGCACATAGACCTCTTGATACTGTGCAAATAAAATACTTTTGATCTCATTATCAATGGTAATTGTTATAATTAATATTTATTCATGGTCTCATGTTGCAATTATTATTCTTATTTTACTATATCCAGTGTTATTTAAAAGTTATAATACTATGATTACATTTAATTGCTATTAATTTAATAGCTTCCCACATAGGCAATCAAAAGGATCAAAAGCACTGAATCGCATTCATTCAGTTTTTAACTGACTGGCTACTGAGTACCTCTTTTAGCATAGCCAACACAATCTTTTAATTAAGGGAATTATCCTTTTTTGAGATTTTTCTGTTTTATATTACTATATGTAGAACTATCAGGTAACCACATCATAAGTTGTAGAGCTGCTAAGGAAGCTCCAGTTAGATTTAAGAAAGCATAGCCAAATGCCATAGCAAGGTGATTATTTTTAAAAACGTGTAAGAGTAAGGTAATCCTGAGACAATATCTTCCTTGGTTATACATCAGTGCTACATTTGTGCCGCTGCCATTGGAGTTCTTATAAAGCATGAATCATGTCTTAACTTATTGTGACAGATAAACCACTTTGGCCTAGCGCCCCTGAATTCCTAACAACGTTTTACTCTTATGACAAAAATTATTGAAGAAAAGAAGAAAACAGAACATCATCCTGAATAATCATCCATATATACTTATTGAACAGTTGCACTGGGTCAAAGCTTGTTAGTATTACAGGTACTCTTCTAAATATGAATGAAAGCAGTAGAGGCAATTCTCAATCTTATTGTTGAACATGAATTGATATGTCAAATGATTTTTAAAAAATCAGTTCAGAATATCTAGTTCAGAACATCTTTAACATGCACTCTCAGTTTGTTCAATTGCTTGAGTGTGTTAAGGCAAATGATAGCCTACTTTAGGCTACTTCCTTGGATTCCGTCAATTCCTGGGATAATTTCAGATCTGCTGCGAAAAATAATGGTGTCTTTAATCTTTACGTTGCAAATAACCGAAATTTGTGCTTATAACTGAAGTTGGTATGAGCACCTTGACTAATTTGGAGATTTCTGCCATCAGGTTCTTCCCTGACATGACCCTACAAGAGCGTTATGAAGTCTTAATCAAGGCAGGCTTTTGGGTCTTTTTGTTTTCTTGTTTGCCATAGACTATACTAGTTTACAGTATTTCCAAAAGTCAAGTTTGCAGATAATAGCGTTTTATTCAGGACACCAGAAGTGTTGCTGCAGCAAAAAAGTTCGATCACTTGCAAAAATGGAAGCAGCTTTGAGCAACTAGGGATGGCAAATGATTTTTATAGACATGAAAAGGAAGTTAGCTTGACTCCTATTGATTGGGCAAGGCTTTGTCCGTTTTGTATGTGCAGGTTTAGGGCACTTGGGCTTTATTTTGTATTGGGTTAAATTTAATGTACTAGGGCTTGATGGGCTATCTGGGTTGGCTGCCTTGGTGAGGATTTCAAATTTCAAAAGGTATAAAGAGGAAACTTAAGAGGGAGTTAGCATAGAAAGTAGTGCATGCTTTGTTTTTTCCTTTAAGGAGTCCCCAGGGCTTTCTTTATATTATCACAATATAAGGAATCAATTTATGGTACCAGGCATTGTTTTGACCTAGTATTAGGCCTTTAATAGTTCCCAGATTGCTTCTAGTATGACCAATATATCTTGATAACCACTTTTGGATACCAATGAGATTTCCAAATAGACTTAAAAATGAAGTTATATCTAGTGAACTTGAGTTCTTCAGCAAGTTTCTTTACTGACCATCTTTTCTCTATATAGTTTTGAGATAAGCACCATCTAATTATACATGCCATTTGATCAGCCTGAAGAGGTCAGATGTTTTCAAATACCAAAACACCCAATAAGGATGGCACAGCCTTAGATACATTATCAAATAGCTTAGCTTCTTTTCCAATTTGTATATAGTCCTAGCTTAAGAACAGAGATGACATTGTCTGTGAGTAGGAAATTGCTGCCCACTAATATCACTAAGTACCTTTTTTGGAGGTACCAGGGATTGACCCCAGAACCTCATACATGGGAAACAGGTGCTCAATCACTGACCTACACCCACTCCCCAATGATTGGGTTTTTTCATTTGTTTTGTTTTTAGAAGGTACTGGGGATCAAACCCTGCTATTTCGCAGGTAATCTGTATCTTTAAGCCTTTAATATAACCTTTATTCAGTCAAAATTTGAGTGACTGCTGTGTGCCAAGTCCTGTTCCAAATGCCAGGAAAATAGCAAGGAACAAAACATAAAAATCCCTGTCCTCATATAGCTTCCAGTATAGTAGGAGACAGTCAATAATAAATAAAACATAGAATATATTAATTAGGTAGTGATAAGTTATATGGAGAAAAATAAGGAACAGAGATAGGGTCTAGAGGGGGAAGGGGGTTATAATTTTTAAAAAGGGTGAGCAGAGAGAGCATCACTGAGTTACTATGAGCAAAGACCTGAAGTAGATGACTGAGTCTTGGGGAAGAGCATTCCACACAGAGGCAAGAGTAAGTGCAAAGGCCCTGAGATGGGAGCATGTCTCTGCATATTGATCTGGTCTGCAGATATTCTGGGTTATGTATTTACTGTGTTCAGCTAATATGTTGGCAAGAGCTCACCACTTAACATGTTATGAATATATTGTCATTTTTTTCTGAATCCAAAAGTGGAATACCTGGCATTGGTCCCACTGAGAACAAAGTTAGATTATGATTAATGCTAAGTACATGGTAGCAAATAATTGTTTGAGAAGACAATTTTAATCCAAATTGTGTGATTATATGCTGGTTACTTTAATAATTACATTTGCAGGTGTATAAGATATATTTCACTTTTATAAGAAAACGTATGGGTGCTTTAGTTTCCTGGCTTCTAAAACAAATATCACACAATAGGTTGGCTTAAACAATGGGAATTTATTGGCTCATGGTTTTGAGGCTAAATCGAGGTATCAGCAAGGCCATCCTTTCTCCCTTAAGACTGTGGTGTTCTGGACTGGCTGCCGGTGATCTTGGTTTTTGGCTTTTCCATCACATGGTAATGTCTTCTTTCTCCTCCCAGGCTATTGATTTCTGGCCTCTGGCTTCAACCCGTGGCTTCTCTTTCTGTGTGCAATTTCCTTTGCTTATAAGGACTTAAGCTATATTGGGTATTAAGGCCCACCCTCAGTTTGTGCACTCCTTTAATAACACCTTCAAAGGTCCTATTTACAAATGGGTTCACAGCCACAGGACCAGAAGATGAGACATGAATATGCCCTTTTGGTGTGTGTGTGGGGAGGAGGGAGTTGGGGCCATCCCCAATGGGGGGAGATTTTTTATTACATATTTTCGAAGTGATTTTAAAGTGGTTTTATAAGGAGAATTTTTTAATGTAATAGTTTGTTTTACACAGAAATTCAGGAAGAATTCATCATTCTGGATATACAGTTATATTCTACTTACCCTAACAAATGTATAAAATTATATAGTGAAAAAGAAACTTAATGGTATCAGTGAATGCAGCAGATACATAGCAGTCATGAAACACAACACAGAAATATGGTAATGTAAAAAGAAATACCAGCATTTCAGTGAATACTAGTAACTAAAAAACAAACTTCAATAATAAATACCTTTGAATAAATACATACATAGTTCATAAAGCAAAAGTAGCAGTAAAAAGTTGTACAATACAAGCAGCAAAATTAATCTGAATAAACTCCTATATAAGTACCATAAAACTAGGACACTAAAATTTGAAAGTGGTATAAACACGAAACAAGTTTGAAGGATTTCCAGCATCATGTCTCATATATGTCCTAAAAGCAGCAAGCGGTGAAACTGAATTCTACGGTAAACTGGTATTTCAGTGTGTATCATGGCTACAATAACAAGCAGGAAAAATGTAAACACAATTATAAGGTCTTAGTCTGTATCCATAATACCTTGAAAATCACCAACCTTGAAAACTCTGACACTGATGAAATCCAGATTTTAAAAATTACCAAGGCAGTTACTGTACTTAGAAACAAAGTCACTGAATGTATTATGCTTTTTACATATATTATGTATATTCTTCTGTTTAAAATGATTTAAGAAATCATCACTGTGTTCAAAAGACTTTTCTGAAGACCTGTTTTCCATGTTACTTTAAGTCTGTAATATTAAGCTTGAACCTAATGCTGTAACATGGGCTAGATGTTACATAAATTGTAATCAATTTATACCAAACATGATAGGTAAAGAACTCAAACCACTGATAAGACCTCTCTGGCCTTTTCTTGCTATTTTTCTTTGCTGAGTTCCACCATGAGAAGTAGCATCACCACCCCTATCATTTTGAACTCTGGAGTCCTGGTTACCACAGCTCACCCTGTTCTAAGTACTTCTCATAATGAGGACACACTAGACACAGCAATTTTTGGATGCATTTTCTGGAGGGAATGTATTAGTAAATATCTGGCCTTTTCCTCGTTTCTAAGTGTGTGTGTGTGTGTGTGTGTGTGTATAACCATAAACAAGACTTAAAGTATCAGAATTCATAAAAGTTACATGAATGAGTTATAAAACACTTATATATAAAACATTTAATAGCAAGAAAGCTGTTTTATAGGTGGAAGACAAGATAAATATGTAATTGGAGAGAAAAGCAGTGGAAATTTGGACAGAGAGTCATCTGAGAAGAGTGTTTTCAGTTGTTTAAATGATGGGACAGTGAGTGATGGCATTATCACCGGGGAAGAAATGGAGGAAATCAAAGGATGTTTTATTCTATGGCATTGAAGCCTGGATGGGATTTTTAAAATGATGAATTTGCTTTTACTTGTAGAAATAGATGATGAATTCATCAAAAACTTGAAAATACTGATTCCTTGGCTCCTTAGTCCTGAGAGCCTAGATGTTAAAGAGATCAACGGGAATAAAATCACCTGCCGAGGTCTGGTGGAGTACTTCAAGGTATTACTCTCATTTCTAGAGCATTTGTGAGTACTTAAGATTTGACATGTATTGGAATGCAGTTCCTACATGAAAAAATTTTGTGCACTCTGTAATATGTGGGCAAAGGTATGAAAATGCTAAAATTATGAGGTATAAAAATGCTAAAAATTGTGAGACTCCCAAGATAAGTTTACTTTCTGAAATTATTTTTTGAGGAAACCCCTTAGAGATAACTTTTCTGTCCCCTTTTATCTTGGGGAAAATATTTTTTGAAATATGAATGTATCCAAAAGCTGGGAAGGTTTTTTATTCTGGGTTTTTCCAGGGCCCATAACAAGTAGTCCTGTCATGATGTATACTAATTTTTACTTCACTATGAAGATTTTCCCAAAGGGGCTAACTTTTGGCTTCCTACTGGAGAATATTCTTCCATGTTTCCTAGTCTTTGCATCAATTTGAAGTGGAATTACTTGTATTTGCTTTTACCTGTTTACCTCAGATGGAAGAACCATAGAGGTACCTAATGTAACAATTTTTACCAAACTCTGTACATAGTGGAGAATTCAGTAACCTAATTTGTGGATTGATGCTCCAAGGACTAAAATACACATTCATGTTTTGTCATTTAAAATGCCATCATATGCTTTCTGTGTGATCTACTCACCTTCATCACTCTCTACAATAACATGTTATCTATTTATCCAGAATTTGAATTCTTATTGTACACAGCACTATGGAGAAGTTTATAAAACTTTTAGGAGATTCAGGACCCTTACACAAATCTGTTCCATAAAGCTTATGACCTCAGCAAGGTTGTCCCAGCAGGAGGATCTGAGAAAATTTTAAAGGAGGTGGCACCAAGTTGAATCCTTAAGAAAGGTAGGATGGGCAGATGGAGATGTGTGAAAAGGCAGTTCAGGAAAGGAGAACACCATGAACTAAAGCAGAAGGGAATTAAAGTAAGAGGGGGGAAAAGAAATCATTACTGGTTCCTGAAAATACTTGTTTAAATAGTCAAGACCTTAGAGTACAATTTAACAAAATTAGAGAAATACTGAATGGAATTTGTTTGAACCTGAATCTTTTTTTTTAAAAGGCTTATATAAAGATTTATCAAGGTGAAGAATTACCACATCCCAAATCCATGTTACAGGTATGTATTAATTAGGAGGCATGAAGTTTTTAAAATAAACGTTTCACTAAAGCTAAATTTTCATGTTTGTATTCACAGACGTTCCAATCTGGCTATCAGAAGTTACAAATAATGTTGGACAGAATGATTTATTGGAAGATTATTTTCCTAACTATTTTACTCATTTATGTCTTCATCTAAACATTTTTTACATATACATATAGCAACTGCATTTGTGCTAAAATATGAATCCTTTATGCCAGAGTTTTCATTCTCTTTGTACTGAATTTGTTCATAAAACAGACTCACTGTGATTTAGATTCAAACATATAGCAAGAAGTATAGAAAAAGAAGGTCCAGGTTTTAAGCAAGTGGTTTCCAAAGGTAAACATTAAAAAAAGATGAAAGTGGACTTGAGGAATGGGGAATTCACGCTTAACAGATACAGAGTTACTATTTGGGGTGATGGAAGAGTATTGGTAATGGAGGGTGGTGAAGGTAGCACCACATTGTGACTGTAAGTACCACCACTGAATTGCATACGTGAAAGTGGTAAAAATAGGAAATGTTATATTGTATATGTGACCACAATAAAACTTTTTAAAAAAAGAAACTAGTTTTTTTCCTTATATATATTTTTAAGTTCTTAATAGTTCTTTTTTTTTTTAGGAGGCACCGGGGATTGAACTCAGGACCTCATACATGGGAAGCAGGCACTCAGCCAACCCTAATAGTTTCTTTTTGTCATCAATGATACATTGTTATATCAGGAGCAGTCTTTATGCCTGGATGTATTTTTTACATATTAGTAAAATATAGCATGTACTATACAGTATTTCCCATGTGTTTAGGTTTACAGATTTTTCTTTTACATTTAGTCAAAGGCTTAAAATATTTTTCATTTTAAAATCTTTCAAATGAAAATTCACTTTAGAACTATGGTTTACTGAATAAAATTCCATGTTTTATGCACATTTTTAAAAAAATGTGTTAATACTTCAACAATTTCAAATTATGTGATGACTGGTTTTTTCCTCATCTCTTGCACATGATACTTATTTTGAAACGAGAACTGCTTGTGGAAGTTTAGTAAATATGAACTTCATTTACTTCATATTTTGTACTTTGTCCAAAGGCCACAGCAGAAGCTAACAATTTAGCAGCCGTGGCAACTGCCAAGGATACATACAACAAAAAAATGGAAGAGGTAAGAATGAAATGTTTTAAATTATGTTTTAAATAATCAGTATATCTCCAATGAGTTCATTCTTATTTTTCTTCCAAGTTGCACTTTATACATATACAAAGACGTGGCTTTGTCTTATTCTTTCTTAGTCTATGTTTAGCTAAACATTGTTTTATTGTATTCCTAAAATATCTTTAAAAAAAAAAACAAAAACACAATGTATGCAGAATTTTAAAGGCATTTAAAATGAGTTCTATTTATAATATATCCCTAATTCACTTTTTTTTTGGGGGGGTGGTAATTATCCCACTATTTATAAGATATATATGGTTAATATAGCTATGCTACTCTCACCACTACACTTCCCTGCATTCCAGAATTCTAGTATTTCTATCTTCAAGATAAAATCTTTTAGTGAAAAGAAATTAAACCTCAAGGGTCAACATTTCTCTATTATATTTCTTCTTTTTAACATTTTAAATTAGGATGCACCTTAAAATTATTGTGTGTATCTACTTAAATGTAATAGGTTTTTTTTTTCATGAAAATATTATAAAATCAAAGGTCATCTAAAATTAATGGAGTCTTAGAATTAAAGGAAATACAGCATATGGAATGGTATTTACAACATAAGTAAAAGGTAATCAGAATGAGATTATACTCTACATAGTTAAATCTTAAAAAACCAAAGTGAATGATATGGTTAACTAAGATTTCCCGTATTTTTTCTTTAAAAAAGTGTAAATGTGGTCCAAGAACATGTAATGTGCTTCCACTTAGTCTCTATAAGAAAATACTCAATGGGTTCCATTCAAACAAAAATCAGTGACACAATCAAAGAAAATATATTTCACTATTTTATGTAGAAAACTTTATAGCATTGCTCACTAATTTAAATTAAACTTCACTGGTCAACAATTACTTCAGTATAGTTAGCATAAATTTCCTAGAGGAACGTGGATTCATTCTGTGTATGAACTCATTTTGTACTTAAGATTTATATCATGCCTTTTCATCTTTAGGAACTTGTATTAAGTCATAGGTATTATTTCCTGTGCCAAAGAGAGAATAAAAATTAAGAATGTCTATATATAAGACACCTATAAAATACCAGTCCCACTTACAGTCATTCTTCATAGATATGGAGGGTGGAAAGTTGTGGATTGACAAAACAAATATGCAGTTTCCTTCTGATTATTTACATGTTCTAACAAACTCAACTAGCTAAGTGAGAAATTTTGAAAATTTCTGTATTGCATAAGCAAAGATTTCTCTATCTGACACAGATTTGTGGTGGTGACAAGCCATTTCTAGCCCCGAATGACCTGCAGACCAAACATCTGGAGCTTAAGGAAGAATCTGTGAAGCTATTCCGAGGGGTGAAGAAGATGGGTGGGGAGGAATTTAGTCGGCGTTACCTGCAGCAGTTGGAGAGTGAAATAGATGAACTTTACATCCAGTATATCAAGCACAATGATAGCAAAAATATCTTCCATGCAGCTCGTACCCCAGCCACACTGTTTGTTGTCATCTTTATCACATATGTGATTGCTGGTGTGACTGGATTCATCGGTTTGGACATCATAGCTAGCCTATGCAATATGATAATGGGACTGACCCTTATCACACTGTGCACCTGGGCATATATCCGGTACTCTGGAGAATACCGAGAGCTGGGAGCTGTAATAGACCAGGTGGCTGCAGCCTTGTGGGACCAGGTAGGAACACTTAATTCTTTCCAACTAAGTTCAGCAGGCATTTGAATGCCATCTCTGTACCAGCTACTTGTTAGATGTTGCAAATATACAGATGAACATCACTTGGCCCCATTCTTCAAAGACTTTACATTCTGTCGAGGTGACAAGATACAAACATCTAACTATAATAAATATATGAAGTCTTATTCAACTCTTTTCCAGTTAACATTTCACTGTTTCCCAAAAATACATGGATTAAGTGGTGTTTTTACTTTCTCTTATCCTAAAAATGTTGAAGCTGTTAAAAGAAATATGAGAAAACACAGTTGAGATCGTTTTTATATAGCTGATTATAACTCAGCATGTTTAACATTACTTCATAAGTACAATCTATCATTTGACTAGCACTGGCTTTGGGTAGAAGCATATATGGACCACTATCTTAAATCATTGTATCACCATGTCTTTTAGTATAAACTCCTAAAAGCAACATCTGATTACTTCAGGTTGTCTCTAGTTAAGATAGATTTTTGCAGCAGGCCATAGAGTGAGCCAGTGGACAACTTCTGGATCTGCTGCTCATAGCTCAGGTGTCCTTTCTGGTCCAATTAGTCATAATCCTAGGGAGTCAAGGCCACAGTGGTCCACTGTTCAAATAACAGATTATGGACGCAGGAGACAATTATAAGCAAACCTAGGACAATGATCAACTCACTATATCATTCTTTAAGTGTCTTCAGACATCTCATGAAAATTTAGGGAAATTTAGTAAAACTAAAGTTAAGATTCTTCATAAAATTTTGCAAACTTTTATAGTCTGCAGGTAGCAAGTAGTAGTTTTAATTCTCCCAGCATTAAAAGTACTTACATATATTCTTTATAATAGAATTGTAACTAATGGATTTACCTTGTACCTTTGGAGAATCTAGTTGAGATAAACTAATAATAGCACTATGGGAAAAAAATTAAGTAGAAACTGGATGCTCTGAGCCATAGTCTCAAATCCCAAAGCCCTCCTAGAATATGGTGCTAAAACCTATGAGGAATACAGAATTAGGCGTTTCAAATAATCCTGATAAAATATGTAATCTAAGCTGAAAAACCTGCAGGAATATGTGTTCTTAAATGCCCACAAATTAATACTGTAAATATTGAATTTCATAATGCTATCAATGAAGCAGGATATATATTCTTTTTTTTTTTTTTCTTTTTTTAAATGCCTTTGCCACAGGGAAGTACAAATGAGGTAAGTTAAATTTTTAAATAAGAGCTACATATTTGTAAACATTGTAAACCAACTAGTCATTAAAGAATGCCTTAAAGTAGATTAAAAAAATCTTTGGTGCTCCTAGGTTCTTCCAACATTTAAAGATTTAATTGTGAATTTTTAACATGGTTTTAAAATAGTATTTATTACATATATCATATATGATTTGATCTGCATGTGAAACAATCATTTAGGTCATTATCTTCAGGAAGCAAAGTTGATCTTGAACAACTGTAGAGATGGCACATAAATTTTTTTCTTCAGTTTCTACTGTCATATGTAACTGGATCATGTCCTCTAATCAAGTACTAATGATAAACTTAACAATTATAAGTCATAAGGAGTTACTGTACATAAATTTCAGATATTCTTAGTTTAAAAAGGAAAGAAAAATTCCAATTTTGTAACTCCAAGTTTGAAAAATAATCTATATTTTTAAGAGAAAAGAAATTAAACTGAATATGTCAGAATCAAAATATAACAGAACTAGGACCATACCATGTTGCACCAATATGCATTCACAGAACTAAAGTTGGTGTCATTCAGACTTAATGCTTTAACCTAAAAAAAAAAAACAAAAGAAAATAATCATAGAGGCTCACAAATAATAAAACAATGAGATTTCCTGGGAACATGTTACTATTTAATTATAGCAGGGATATCAAGCTTTTATCCAACTTTTAAAAACATTTAAAGACTTTACATACCCCAGAACTAAATCAAGTCAGTCTTAACTGAGTGTTCATTATGGGTAAAAATCAGAGGAGGAGATGAATCTTAAAGCTAAGGGGAAACAAAAAGCATGTAAAAAATATTTATGGACACTTCTATAAGGCAATAGGCAGTAAGTAAAAATTTGTGTGATTCAAGCAGGTAAAGGAATGCAAAGGACAATCACAGTGGTATGGTAGTTTTAATAAGGAAAGGCTAAAGTAATGTTTCTGAATAAAGTTTTTGTTTTGTAAGATATAAATTAATAGAAATGAGACAAGAGAGTGTGCAAAGTGAGAGGGAAGGGCAATATAGTTGCTCAGCTGTGTGACTACATCAGGAAATAATGGAAAATAAAAATGGTCCCATTCTGGAGAACCTAACTGGAAGCCCTGAAAGCAAGTGGGCTAGTTATGTATACTAAAGTAGCTGTTGGAAATCAGAAATTATGAGCTCCTAAAATTCCTCTAAAAGTGATAAATATTCACAGTATGAGTTCTCAACACACTTTTGGGGCATACTGGTTGGGAAGCTCTGCTCTAAGATGTATGCCAGGTAAAAGGAAACACAGTCTGAGAATAAAACATTTACCATGAAGATCAATCCACAAAAGCAATAATATACACTGGGGAGTTCTGAGTTCTAAGAAACTATTAATTTATATTTTAGATAGGATTAATGATATAAAGATTTAAAGATTCCAAATTTAGTATGCTAAATTTTATACAGTACCATAAACTACTCTAAAAGAGGAAAACTTGTACATCTGTGTGTTTAATAAAATGTTTTATAATCTAGATTCTTGTATTTCTAGGCTTTATACAAGCTTTACAGTGCAGCAGCAACCCACAGACATCTATACCATCATGCTTTTCCTGCACCAAAGTCAGAATCTACTGAAGAATCAGAAAAGAAGAAAATGTAATCCAAATTTAAAAACATAAAGGTGCATGACCAGTTGTCAGTTAAATATTATTTCATGTCTCCATGCAAACATTCAAAGTGCTTCCGTCAGGACAGAGTACCAAACACCTCCGAAAACTGCATAATGGTTTAGTTAACTTTTACTTCAGTGTTTAATAAGCAGATATATGTGTGCATGGTTATATCATTTTGTTAACATGTACAGTTTCCAGATTTTGTCTTTAAAATATGCTGTTATAATTTAAAGTATTTGTCTATTTATGATGACAGTTTATGTGTTCTGCTTGAATTTACTAAATACTACTACTGGGTTATAATTAAACCATGTAGTGATATTACTCCACATTTGGATATGCTCATTTAATTTCTACAGAAGAACTTTTAAAATTACTTCACATAGCCATTTGTTAAAGCATACCATCATGACCCAGCAGGCTTGGTTCACTCTATATCATCTTACATATACCATGAGCTCTTAGATATTTTTAAATACATTTAAGAGAAGCTTTTTATTTGCTTTATTAAAAACTATATTGCCTCTTTATACTATGATTTAATATAGCACACCTCTTGATCAAAAATGCACAAAAAAATTATTGTTTATGTATTTCAGTTTCACTGCATTGTGTATTTTTTCATTTGGTACACAAAAAATGTATGCTTCATAGATTTATTCTTTTAACATGTTAACTACAATTAAAGTTTACTTTGGTTGCTAAGATTAAAAACAAATGCTTACTGAATTTGGAAATGTTTGGGAGGTATTGCTGTACAATTGTGGTTTCTCTCTCTCTCTTTAAATTCAAAATGTATTTCTCTTAATATTGACACCATTACAAATTTTAAGTTTCCATTTTAAGAAGCATATGCTGGGGGGCGGATATGGCTCAAATGGTTGGGCGTCCGTCTCCCATATGGAGGGACCTGGGTTCAATCCCGGGGACCTCCCAGTAAAATAAAAATATAGAAGATGTGCGGGTCACCAGGCCTTGCAGAGACACACAGCAAGACAATGACATAAAAGGAGAGCAACACAAGGGAGAGCCAAGATGAGGTGCCAAAAAAACAGGAACTGAGGTGGTACAGGTGGCAGAATGCCTCTCTCCCACATCGGAGATTCCCAGGATCGAATCCCGTGAAAACAGGGAGGAGAAAAGGATGAGAAGAGGGGGCACAGGAAACAGACACAGAGAACTGCCCAGCGAATGGACACAAAACAGCAAAATGGGGGAGGGGAAAGGGGGGAGGGAGTAGGGGGAGGAGGTTTTTAAAATGGATAAAAAGTAAATAAATAAATCTTAAAAAAAAAAAAAGCATATGCTAATAAACCCCTCTTTAGGTACCTTCTACTTCTTTTAAACTAGTGATTATAGTATCTCTAATGACTAAAATCTCTAGTTGAGGTTCATTGATCAGACCTCTTAGAGGAAAAAAGTTAAGTGTGGCAATGGAAAAAGAAATAAGACCTCTTTTCTGGGAAGTGCCAAACATAAAAACTTCTTAGAAACAGCTAAACCTTAAATTGAATGAAATGGCAATATAATAAAATAAGAAGTAACACAGGAAAGAGTAAGATGGAAGAGTGAATTCATAAGATAAATAAGCTCATATCTTAAAAAGTTTAATCACAAGCCCAGCAAGATATCTCTTCCCAGTGATAAAATTCCTCTACCCATATTTTCTTCATCTTTAATACCCCTTTGATTATATTGCTTCCTTTGCCTCTGGGCTTTCTGAACAGAAAAATCAAATATTTATAGCACTATATCTAAAACACAGACTCAAACTCCAAACATTTAGCTTTCACAAAAATATATTTAATAAACTTGTTATATAAAAATCAAACATAACATTTTCAACATTTTATCAACAATTCAAACTCACTGACATCTAACCAGGAGTGCATTGTATTCTGAAGACAATTGCCTAAACTAAAATATATATTTACATATTTACAACACACGTAAATATAACCGAAGAGCAACTTTGACTAATCTTGAAATTCACTCTATTCAAGAGATTTACAGGCTAGATATGCCAAAAATTAGTCTGCAAACAAATGTATTGTACTAACTATGAGCAACATCTGGACAACTCTTAAACCAAAAGGGAGAAAACTAGGAGAACAAACACAGTTTTAAAATTCTGTGACAAACTCTTCAGAAGACAGAAATATAGAAAAGTAAAGCAAAATCAGTTTAACGACCAAGATTTCTTATTGAATCCCTGATTGTCATGTTTGGTAGCTTAACTCAGTCTGTCAGAATGGCAGTGTGCTGTGCTGTCAGAAGCCCTCCGCTGTCTCATCAGTGCCATGCTCTGTGCGGTAAGAGCTCTGGCTGAAACCAAGGAAGTGATATTATCAACTTTGAGCACCACACATACCTTCCCCACACAATCTGAGGCCTTATGCCTAAATTTAGTCTTAAAAGATTACAGGCCCTTCAGCCTTTTATACCAAAAAGCACCTTCTTGATGTGCTTTAAAATGTTTCTTTATATTTGGTGGGGGTAGAGGGTGGGGGGGAGGAAACAATACATTATAATACAGATATTCATTACAATATAGGTCCCAAATCCTATTTTATGTTTTCAACTATACCACAGTATTATTTGAACCATCCCATTCCAGACAATATTCCAACTAAAGCAGCAAACATCTTTAGATAATGCATAGATTATCCTTCTCTTTTTTTAAAGAAAGGTACTGGGCAGTGGATGTAGCTCAAGTGGCTGAGCAACTGCTTCCCATGTATGAGGTCCCGGGTTCGTTCCCCAGTACCTACTAAAAACAAACAAGCAAGCAAAAAAGCCAACTCTCATTGGGAAGCAGATGTGGCTCAGTGGC